>BLSH010535910.1:1902668-1922725 GCA_018402905.1 Glandirana rugosa | reverse complement strand
TTTTTAACCAAAAATATGTAGAAGAATATATATCGGCCAAAACTGATGAATAAATTTGTTTTTTATTTTTTATTTTTGGATATTTATTACAGCAAAAAGTAAAAAATATTGTTTTTTTTTCAAAATTGTTGCTCTTTTTTTGTTTATAGCGGCGATCAGAAATGACACAGAGGCGATCAAATACCACCAAAAGAAAGCTCTAATTGTGGGAAAAAAAGGGCGCCAATTTTGTTTGGGTACAACGTCGCACGTACGCGCAATTGTCATTCAAAGAGCGACAGCGCTAAAAACTGAAAATTGGTCCGGGCAGGAGGGGGGTTTAAGTGCCCAGTAAGGAAGTGGTTAAGATAGTCATGAGAAGCAGTAATAGAACAGTTACCACAGTTAAAAGAAATATCTACTATAAGCTGTTGTCATGTTATTGACAACATAGATACTATTAGTATTAACTCTGAAAGGACTCTGCATGATCTCTATGAGTAAGCTCTGGTGGGCGGGGTGAAATATGTTGGGGGCGTACCCTGGTGGGGGTCCAGGCTGAGACTGTCATTCACTATCACATAGCAGGCTTTAATATGTGGCTCATGGGACACCTATCACTCTCAATTCTGCAGGGACTGCTAGTGTTGAAAGATTCAATATTAGTTGTAGTTATGCTACCAACAGCAATTTCATTAGTAGTTGCCATTTTCGTTTTGGCAACTGTACTTACAGAATTAAAAACTGGTTATAGTAGTAATAGTAGAACTGGTATTAGTACTTGTAGCATGAGTAGCATTAGCAGCCCTACAAATATTAACAGTAGTAAAAGTACTATAGGATATCTGTGGAAACTGCTTTAACATGATTACATGATTAGGAAAACGTGTATCAGTAATATATTGTAAAAAATAAACAAACAGCATATGTAGCAAAATGGAAATGTGTCAGATGTCACATGCTTGCTATACCTATGTACATCTGTCTGATTATTTTGTACTGTTGATTCTAATCTAGATGGCATCTTTTAGCAAGATACAATAAAACTGATGTTTTTATGATGTGAGGGTTTTTTGTATACTGTATATTATTTATTTTCTCACTTGCTTGGCACATTTAAAGGCCCTTCCCCAGTGAAGGAATAGCCTCATATCTGGTTGGATCCCAGCCTTCCTTCATTAGGGGAATTTACATTGTATGGAATTTGAAACTAATGGGATGGTGCCCAAGTGAGACTCTTTTTTTCTTTGTTTGAGTTTGCCGGGTCCACCTTTTCCTTTAGTTATTATAAACAATAGTAGTGACAATTGTAAATGGTATAGCAGTATAAATAGTATTGCTTGCAGTTTTCAAAGTTTCAGCAGTATATATATAGTATATGTTAATAAAAATAGTACTGTTAGTAATATGGAAGTTATATAGTGTTACCTGTAAGTTATATTTGAAATGTAATATTTCTTCATATATGATTTGGGTTGAATGAGAGTTCTTTGACCATAAGTGAAAACCTTAACACAACAACAAAATTTATTGGTAAGTAGTAGGAAGGTCTAAATTAATATACGGCAATTTATCTATTGTACCTTGCATAGGAAGAAACACATAGGTTAAAATAAAATTATGTTATATTCCTCAAAACAACAAAATATGAATAGCAAAACACATAACATATGGGACAAACAGGTATACCATAGTTACCATGCTACTACACATGAGCGCTCCATTCTGCTGACTGCCCTTCAAGAGACCCCTCTCCTCCCATCTAGTCTGTGTATATTATTGTAGGCCGGTGCCTCATTGGTTGGCCTGGAATGGCCCTGATTGGTGGGCATCCTTATTCCTTTCAGAGTGGCTAATCCTCAATCCCTATACTTTGGATAAGTCAGCCCCCTTTAATGCAAATCCTTGACAGTAACTATTTTCAGTGGGAAACTTATCATTGCAAGTACATGACATTTTCAGGGAAGTTAAGTATTGATGACGGGCTGGCCACCTTCAATGCATATCTAAACGAGGGATCCTTTGAAGTGAATATTTGTAGAACAAAGAGGTCCGGGTCCCATTGTTTAGATAAACAAGTTTAGGCACCAAAGCGTCTGTGATAAGCCTTTTCACATACAGGAGTAGTAATTAAGATATGGACTCCTGGCAAGCCATATAACACCCCCACACTGATACACTTCTAACTAATATATATTCACAATTACAGTATTTTACAGCTGTTAATGGAGATTTCACATAAACTCTTAAGGCATCATATAGTAACAGAAGAAGTATGCATGGCTCAATGGCATAAACTAGTAAGAACACCCCAAGTTTCTGACTTAAAGTAATTTTTGGACTGTTTCCACCTTTCAATGAATTAATTGATAATTGATGATTAAAATAACATTTTTTCATTATTTCTGCATTCCTCTCCTCTATTGCTTTACCAAGTTGAAAACATCTCCTATATGTTGAAAATATTTGAAAGGGTATTTTGCATAATCCATATTGTAGTTCCTGCCTATTGGTCCTTTAACTTGTAACACTCATTGAATGTTAAGGTAATACTGCATTATAGCATTAGAGTCATGACTGAATTTAATTCTGGCCAAGTAACCTTCTTTATTGTCTGTGTGGGTTTCTTCCTGGGTTTTGTGGAATACCCTCATATCCAAAATAAATTAAGAAGCAAAAACCCCCCGAAAAAACTGGGACTTTAGCGGAAACCAACTTGTCAAGGAGCAAAAAACAAACCCAAGATAAATGAAAAAAGTTTATTTATATGATTAAAAGGACAGGGCCTGCAACAGTGGGTCTGCCATCAAATGGGGTAACATTTGTGTGTAATACCCAAGACTGACATAGATATACATAACAAAGTGGAAAACAAAGAAAAAAACAAAAATACAAAACATTTAAAATACAGTTACACAGGAGACCACTTGCATCGCCACTAAGTGGAGGGAAGGCCCAATGCATTTCGATAGTTCTTCTTCAGGGAGTAAGTGGTCACAATAAAAACCTCATATCCAAAATGTAGGTTTAAGGGACTGGTTATGCTACACTTAAAGTGGAACTTCATTTCTTGCCATAAGCAGAGTTGAAGCAATTTTTTTCAATTTATTATAATTATTTATTCAATGTATTATTCTAATGGTTATTGTGCAAATCGTAGCTTCTTAAAGCTTGAGTACTACAGGTAGTGTTCTTTTTTTGGCACTGCTACCACACTCATACAGTAAAGTTAGGTTCACACCTAAGCATATCAGAAACTGCATTTGCATGGGCATGGTGGCCTATTCATTTAAATAGGTGGCTGTGCCAGTGTTTCTTGCAGGAAAAAAAGTTTCCTGCTCCTTTTTTTAAACTGCAGTCAGAGGGAAATCACATGGTGCATTTGCACCATGTCATTTCCTGCACCCAGAAACACTCTGCACTTTCAGATGCATGGGGTGTCATTAAGAATAAATGGCAGCCCCACACGTCTGCAAAGAAGCAGCGCTGTTTGGCTTCTTGTGGTTGTCCTGCACCCGCAACCACCCGCACAAGTATGAACCTAGCTTTCAAGATTGTTCAGTCCCCCCAATCATCTCCCCTCATTCATTTACAAAAAGCCATGCCTCATTTTTACAGAATGCAAGTCATCCTATGAGTGAACAAGGGGATGTTGTTTACCTCTTCCCCTTGTCCATTTGCAGAACGCCTTCTATTCTGTAAACAGACTACAGGGCTTTTCTGAATGAATGAATGAATGAAGAGTATGGGGAGAGTGAATGAAATGATCCCTACACTTTACTATAACTGGAACTGTTAGTAGCAGAACCGGAACAAGAGTACTGTCTGTAGTATCCAGTAAAAAACTAAGGTTTGTACCGTATCCAACAACCAGTCCATTATGCTTATGGCAAAATGCGTTTTTTCCTTGAGTTCAACTTTAAAGTATCCATGGATTTTTATTAACATTCTTGGACTGTTCAAAATTAGGATTCTGACTGTTTTCTGTTGGTGGAATACACACACATACACACACACTCTATGAAACAGAGAAGAACGTTCCAGCTCATAGGCCCACCACTCAATCTTAGTGCCCAACCAGTGTCAGATCATTTACACACTTGTGACAGCTGTCATAAGCCTGTTGGCAGCCTAACATTTATCATTGAATGAAACGTCCACCTTCTTCTATTTTTTTCTCAGGAACTTTGTAGGAGATATCCATATTTTTCTACATATTTTGACACACTCAGCTGATTAATACTAGAGTAGGTATTTATTTAAAAAAAAAGCAGGAAAACTGATTGCTGTCACAGGCACCCCAAAACAAAGTCAGGAAGCATAGAAGTGAGAGCTCTGTAACCCCTGAAAGTTCAGAGATGGAAATTGATTTTTCAGCCCCCAACATCTACTAACACCAGAAATATTAATTTTGGTGGTCGGACTCTTTGTTTAGTAATTTTTTGACAATAGTGACATTACTTCTCAGGCTCCTCTATGGTCAGGGACTGATGTTAATGCTAGAATGTGGACTGAAAAGCCTTATAACATATGTTGAGCCCTAATAACATAAAATATGGAGCAGCATTGCATACTGGTGAAAACCATTTGCCTTTATAAGTATTTAATAAAAACACAATCATAGAAAAATATTAATACCATATAAATGAATCTGTACTGAATGAAAAATAAGTATTCTACATCACGGCACCTTTATGCTTGTGGATTAATGTAATGTGCTTCCTGCTGCGTGTGCTTGTTTTATCACAAATCAATATACCACTTAACAGACCAATGCCCTTTCCAAAATGCCAATCTTCACAGCAATCATATACACTTAGAGGGCCGTGGTAGAACTTTACAAAGAGATCTGTCAACATTTACATTTTATTGCAGAATCCATCCTTAGTAAAGTGTTCTGGTTACTAAAGCATAGTGCTAAACTGAAACAAATATAAATAGAGGAAGCTGTCAAAAGAATCTAAAAACAATGTATAGTTCAATTAATGAAGTTTTATATTTATGTCTGCAGCATACACCACTGGAAACATAGTTATATTAATAAATATTACATACAGAGGCCATTGGGCTACAGTGGTTCATGAAACACAATAAAAGGGCAAAACATCCTGCAGAAAATTCTTTAAAGCTGAAACAGAAAATGCCTTATCCTAATAAGCTATATAATGTTATATTTGTGAAGTTCTAATAGGTAATATAAGTAGAAATATTTTACATTGTTTTCTGTGTTGCTGGATGCAGCCTATTATTTGTGTTAAACCATTAGTAAACTGCAACCAAGTATAAAGGTATATGCTTTCTCATGATAAAAGGCGAACATAACTGCAATATCAGGACTTACAAACTAAATATAGGCAGAGCAGACTTTTTATGCCTACTTCCAAATGCAGTCCATAGAGTTTAATTATTCAAAAAAGAATTAGAATATTAGGTGTAACCTATGTGTAACTCCAGACCAGAATTGCACAGCACTTGCATCAAAATACATTTGTTAAATAGTTTTCAGACAAAAAAAAAAAGCCTATGTAAAACCATTATTTCTAAATCTCTGTTCTTCACTAAAATTAAATCTTGAAGTGGTTTCACATGCCAATGCTGTAATGCTTAAAGCATAATTGCAGCCAAAGCTTGTAGTTTTAGGCCTCGTTCACAAGGGGCGTACCACAAAAGCATGCACACTGGCTGAGTTTGGGGCTGTGCACCCACACAGATGTCAGAATGGGAGCAATGTCTGTGTCCATGCAGCTGCTGTATCCCAATTGACATCAATGAGACTGCCTGCATGGGCATGCATGGAACATCTTTAAACATGGCCCTTCATGTGCAGATGTTTTAGTATGCCCTGTGTAAATGAAGCCTTAGTAGACCTTTGGATAGAGTGAGGAAGGTTAGAACCTCTCTCAGGTTTTTACATCTGTCTAGGGCTCTGTTGATTTAACAAGAGTTAGGGAAAATCTGCAACAGCACAGACAGCAATAAAAAGCTGATTGGAGTTCTATAATTTTACAACTCTAATGAAAAAAATTAATTGCAACCTAAAAATTTGACATGCTAGTTGTACCCAAGTCTGTCCACGAAGATGAATACATTCTTCCCCTTAACTAAGAAGAAAAGTCCAAAACATACACAACATGGGGTTAAAAAAAACCAAGCTGCCCTTAAGGGGACAATAGGAGATGTCTAAGTATTATTGTGAGGGAAATTGTAAATGTAAATAACAGTGACAAACTCCAAATATAGGGTGGTCCAAGCAATTAACACCGACTCCCTAATGAGCCTGGTTTTATATAGGTGAACCTGATGATAGACCCATTCCCCTCGAGTGGGGAGGCTGAAAGTTGCCACCAAATCCTCAGTATGTCAGTGGGCATGTGCAGGCACTAACAACAGAGATGGCATCGTGCATGCCCAGACACAGACATCCATTCACCAAAGGCAAAATGGCTGCACCAGAGTCCACATCAAACAGGCAACAACTCGCGTACATGCCCTATGCAGCCAGACCCGCAGGTGCCTGACGGACACCATATGCATAAACTAGGAGACCTTGGATGGAGGCACCTAAAGCCCACAAGCCTGGTCTAACCCAAAATAAAGTCAGGCTTGGAGGGCATATCCAGGGTCCCATGGATGTTGATACGATGATAATTATCATATCAATAAATCAACCACCGTGACCCCTGTGATGAGACTACCATGATCCATACATCTACACATCCAGTGTGCACAGTCTATCAATTTCACATCAACAAGATCCTGGTGTGGATAAAATAAAATAAAGACATAAAGGCATAACATAAGACAAAGACAACAACCAATAAAGAAAAAACACCAATGTAAATATGTAAAAATAATATAAAGGTTATTCCAATGATAAAAGTATACGTCAAGAATACCACATAATATGCACAGATCTGTGTCCGGAAGTCAAAAGTCTACAAAGTCTACAAAAATTCCTATAACTTAAATCTTTTTCCCAATTTATGCTGATTGTCTGACCCTGAGATGCAGTAGTATCAGTCCTTATCCAAATATTCTACCTCATCAGTGTAATCTGATAAATCTATAGTATATCTTAAAAAAAGGTTTGACGGGGGCTTGGCCTGGACATGGCGGAATAGAGACGCTTTCTGCTTGAGCTCCTGCAGGCCGCCCGGCAAATATCACTATCTAAGTGGCTAACAACACCTGGGATGAACACGGTTAAGCGCCGTAGAACAAAGAATTACCGGGGCACCCCTCTGAGACCTGAAATTCAGCATTACTTCACGAGACTGCAGTCCTCGGGCCACCGGAGCCGCGGCTCGGCAACACGTGGCGAAGCCCACATAATGGCGGCGGGCCCTTCCTCTCCAGCCTCCTCCATCACAGACCGCTCTACGGAATTGCTGGATATCTCCCGATCACAGAGCATGGAATCGCACGAGGGATCCGGCCCTGGAGACTCGGATCTCCGGTCACTAATACAGGCCTTACCAACGAAGGCAGACATTGAAGCTCTTTTCCTCCGCTTGGAAGAAACCCACCGCAAGGACCTTCAAGAGGTGCGAGCAGAGGTGCAGCAGATTGCAGATCGGACGACCGATGGGGAGTCGGCCCTAGACGCCTTAGAGGCCCGGGTGTCGCAGCTTGAAGTAGCGGGTACATCCTAGGCGGCCCAGACGGTAGCCCTACGCCTACATTTGGAGGACTTAGAGGACCGGAGCCGTAGGAATAATCTGCGGCTCCGGGGCCTACCGGAGGCAACGGGCCCCGAGGACCTCCGGGATACGGTCTTAGCCATATTCCGAGGAATATTAGCACCATCCCCGCCGGCTAGCCTGGAACTGGACCGCGTTCACAGGGCCCTGGGGCCACGTCCCACAGACCCTGACAGACCAAGGGATGTAATATGCAGGGTACACCCATACCCATAAAGAGCAGATACTGAAAGGGGATTGGGAGAGAGGAACGCTGGACTTTGACGGGGCAAGCATCAAGATATACCCTGATATCTCCAGGGCAACTCTCCAGCGCCGTGCTATACTCAAACCGTTGCTGGAAAAGATTCGTCAGCTTGGCTGCACCTATAGATGGGGGTTCCCTCTCTCTTTCACGGTTCGGAAAGGCTCGTCAGCCTTCGTCCTCCATCACCCTGCAGACCTGCCGGCCCTGTTCTCCTTCCTAGAGACGGACGCCATAGCAGTCCAGGATTGGCTACAGGCACTTCCTTCCAGACGCTTTGGAGCCTCCGGGGGCTCGGGTGGGCTCCCACCCAGGAGACCGGGCTCGGGTGGGCTCCCACCCAGGAGACCGAGGCCCCGCCGCGGATCACGCAGCTTACAACGCTCCACAGACCCAGAGTCGTGAGGGGGATAGATAACCCTCCAAAAACTGGTTATGCCTTTTGTCACCCTGCACAAGCTCTCCGAAGGGATCCATATCCATACCGCCGTGACCCACCCAATACAAGCACTACTACCCGAATTTTCTGACGGGAACTGACCTGCTATGGCGGGGACTACTGAACTACCTTCCCCTTCCACGTACTCTGTCATAGGAACCGTGAGTAATGTCAATATTATGTCCCAACTGCTGGCCAAGGTCCATCATGGACACATACAGGAACATTCCTACTTGGGACTTTAATAGCTGTTAACTGGGCATCGCTCATGTCCCTCTCTTACCCGCATTCCTGGACCTTATTAAGCTCCCGGACTGCAGCAGAGCGGGTTGGGATTGGGATCTGGGGGATGCAGATGTACTATCCGGGGCCTCCCCCCATCCCATGTCTTCTCTTTTATTTTATTTTGTTTTACTATTTTGGGCCCTCTGTACCCTGGATCCGTTTGATCCCAACTTCTGTGGAACCAGGCGGATGTTTACCTGACACGGAAAACGTATGGTGACAGCGAGAGCTCCACTTGCAGAATGCCCGCATATGTTGTAGCTTGTTATGTTTAGTTAACGTGGGCTATGCTGATTTGATTGAATGTAGTTCCCTGTTAATGTTATAGGACGTGGGCAGATGATGTTCTTGTTTCTCGGGGGGTGACTCGGAGCTCCGGTCCGCGGGATTCCCCGGGGGAACAGGTGGGAAGCATCCCTCTCGTGGGGGGGGGGCTCAACCTGGGTCCTCAGCCTGCAGATGGTTGCCCTGACCTCGGCTCCTAGCGGGTTGGATGAGGATTGCCCCATATATGGACCGGGGGACGAATGTTGCTTTGTGTTGATCTGAAGAGCACGCTAAACTCGTCCCCCTCCTTGAGGAGGGGGGCGACCTCGCCCGCTACAGCAAACACCAATTGAATGCCTTAACCATCCTTTTATTTTGTTATTAAGGTTATCTTTAATATGCCACGTATGTTGCATCTATGCTTTAAATGTTTATTTGCCGGGGGGTCAAGGGGGCTCTCTGTCCGCTGTTTCCTGACACCTTCCCCCCTTAGGCTTGCATTTGCTGCGGGGGTTACCCTAGCAGTAAATGCCCACAAAGACGATTGTCTATTATCTCTGGTCTTAGAGACCAGGGGAAACCTTCCCCCTCTTTCTTGACCCACCTTCTGGTTTCTTTCCCCCTCTGAACTAAACCCACCTTCTTGAGCTCTCTTCTGCTCTCTTGTTTCTCTTGTCCCCTCCCCCCTTCTCTTTCTCCCCTTTCTCTTATTTGCTCTCTCTCTACTCTTTTTCTTTTTCTTTCTGATCTTCTCTTCCCGGCTGGCCCTGGGGATGGACTCTGTGACCATTCTATCCCTCAACGCTAAGGGACTTAATGTCCCAGAAAAACGCCGCATCCTCCTCCAGGATTTGAAACGCTCCCATAGTGACGTGGCCTTCATACAGGAGACCCATTTTAGGGCAGACAATCTACCATACTTACAAAATAGGTCGTTCCCCTTTGCATACCATGCATCCAATAAAGCAGCTAAATCTAAGGGAGTCTCTATATTAGTATCTAGTCGGGTACCATGGTTACTTCAAGACATAAGGGCAGATGAGGGAGGCAGATATCTTTTTGTGAAGGGGCGATTGGGTAACACTAAAGTGACGCTAGCCACGATATATGCACCAAACACACAACAGGACCGCTTTCTTCATAATGCCTTATCTGAGTTGGGAAACTTTACAGAGGGGAAACTGATACTAGGGGGTGACTTTAACCTCCCCCTAGACCCAAAGGTGGACACCTCTCCCGGACTCTCAGCAGTCCCCCCTGGAACTTGAAAACGTGCTCTACAAGCCCTACATAAACACCAACTAGTCGACGCCTGGCGCACATTTCATCCAGACGAACGCGATTACACCTTTTTTTCTACCCCCCACCAGTCGTACTCCCGTATTGACCTTTTCCTAGTCCCCCATAATCTCTTGGCGGACATAGAGCGGGTATCCATAGGTAACATCACATGGTCAGACCACGCCCCCATTATGATTTCATATAAACTAGCAGTGGCATACGTGGAATTTTGATCAAGCACGGTACACCCATAAAACGAGCCAGGGCAGCTAAACTGGACAAACTGTTGACCGACATAAGAGAGTTGGAAACACGTCATAAACAATATGTGGATAGAGATGTAGGGAAAGAGTTATCTTTTCTGAGACGCCAGGTGAGAGACTTACTTCAATTTCGGGCAAAAGCGGCACTACAGACCTGCAGGAAAATCCAATATGAGTCTGGGGACAAATGTGGCAAAATACTGGCAAGGGCCCTGAGAGAACAGAAACTAGCAACCTATATACCGCAGGTAACAGATAAAGATGGACAGAGGGTCTCACTACCTAAACAGATCGCCCAATCATTCAGGGACTACTATTCCCAATTATAAAGGCGTTCGATAGGGTTAACTGGGATTTTATGCTCCGAACCCTCCAGCACTTTGGAATTGGGGACAAAATGAGGAACTGGATCTCTGCAGTTTATACTATACCGGCGGCTTCGGTGAAGGTCAACGGGACCATCTCAGACCCGTTTCCCATTCTCAATGGGACACGACAAGGATGCCCACTCTCACCCCTATTATATGCGCTCACATTGGAACCATTCCTGAACAGAATCCGCCAAAATGCTGATATCCAAGGTCTCCGCCTGGGCGATACCCAATATAAGGTGTCTGCCTACGCGGACGATATGTTATCTTCCATAACGAACCCTACAATCTCCCTACCAAACCTCATGTCAGAACTGAACCAGTATGGGAACCTCTCAAACCTAAAGATAAACTATACCAAGTCAGAGGCGATGGGAGTAGGCATAAATGCTTCCCTACTACATAATCTAAAATTGAACTTTCATTTCAAGTGGACAGCTACCGGATTAAAATATCTCGGAACGCTGATCCCACCTACGCTAACGGAGGTGTACAGATTAAATTTCCCGCCCCTATTGCTTACTGTACGTAACTTGTTAAACAAATGGCATCAAGGTATACATTCCTGGTTTGGTAGATGTAATATCATCAAAATGAGCATTCTTCCCAAATTTCTGTACCTATTTCAAGCTCTACCCACTCACATTCCACCGGGATACTTTAAACAAGTAACCAGTCTCTTCATCAAATTTATTTGGGCAAACAGGCGTCCTAGACTTCGAATACGGTTATTAGCCCTACCAAAACGTTATGGAGGTATTGCATTACCGGACATTCGTAAATACCATCAGGCTGCACTCTTAACGTGGATCATAGACTGGTGTAGACATTCAGAACAGAAGTTGTGGGTCCAACTAGAACAACAACAATTTAGGGACATCCCACTCAGCAGGGCGGGTTGGTGCCATGGGAACCTCCCTCAATCGCTTAAAAATCACCCCATTATGGGCCCCACACTCAAGACATGTCATAGTATGAGTAAGAATTCAGCGATATCTACCATCAGATCTCCTCTATACCCTATACTGGGCAACCCAGGGTTTGCACCGGGACTGGACAGGGGACCATTCAAGTCTTTGAGGGGGAGGGGCCACTTTCAGGCGTCCCACTTCCTGGACTCGGGTAAATGGTCCTCGATCGAGACCCTAACCAGACAAAATGGAAGCTTTGCTCTCGACTTCTGGAGTGCTACCTAGGTCCATCACTACCTCTCTAAACTGGGATGCCCGATGGAATACACTAGACCCTTGACACCCTTTGAGACTTACTGTACGGAAACTGGCCCGATGACACATACCTTGTCGGTCATATATAGTCTACTTACTACGCCTCCCACCGGTTTTAAGCTCCCTGAAATAACAAAGTGGGAAAATGTGCTGGGGCGCACGTTTACATCTGAACAAATAGAACACATCATAAGATTCACCCTAAAATCCTCAATCTGCACACGCATTCAAGAATGCAACTATAAAATCCTCACTAGCTGGTATCACACACCTTCCATGTTACATCGCCTTTTCCCAGAGACGCCCGATAGATGCTGGAGATGCGGAGAGGAGGGGGGGACGCTACTCCATATTTTTTGGAGCTGTCCAAGAGTGGAAACCTACTGGAGGGAAGTCAGAGAAATCACACAAAAATTTACAGTCTGCCCAGTTTCGGCAGACCCGGCTTTCTTCCTAATACATTGCTCCAGGATCCCCAGCAAAATATACAAAAAGTCAGTGCTACGCCATCTGCTTAATGCGGCTAAATACTGTATAACAACAAATTGGAAACGAATGGAGGCACCCACTATACAAATGTGGCTCAGGAAAATTGAGGAGATAAATAAGATGGAAGATCTAGTTCTATCATCTTTGAATAAAAGTGACCAATATAAAAAAACATGGCAAGCCTGGAATATGTTTGTCTATTCAGAAGAGGGCAAGGCCTTGCTACATGGTTCGCCCTAGGGTCAGCGGGGGGGGGGGAGGGTCGCCTCCCCCACCTACTTTCTTCTCTCTTCCTCTTTTCTTCCACTATTCCCCCCCTCCTCTCTTCTCTCTCTTTTTCTTTTCTTTATTTTTCTTCTCCTTCCCTGTTTTACTGGTTCCGTTTATTCTGTTCAATTTGTATTATTTATGGTATATATAAAAATATATACAGAGAAGTTCAGCAACCCAGAGATCCTTCTGCAGAAGTGAGACTGGAGGCGATATATAACTTGCTTAGCTAGTCTAGAAATATACATGTCAAAGAACGAAAAGGGAGGCTTGGGCCTCCTGGTTTATATATAGCTCTCTAACTGATGATATCACCTGTACAGAGTTCTTTGTTTCCTTCTTGTGGTCTCTCGAACCGCAGATGATTGCAATGTGTTGTATCCTCTCTCTGTATGCTGATTCTCTTCTAAATAAAGAATTTGTAAAAAAAAAAAGGTTTGACGCTCAAAATCTAATTTAGGCCTGGTGTAAAAGTAGCCTTTAGGATCCATTGAGTCTTCAATTGGAGCAGCTGGTTATCAACATTGCCACCCCAAATATTAGGGGGCCATATTATAATGCAGAGAAACTAATACAATCAGAATCGTACTTGTGGTACAATTCCACATGTCGACTGGCGAATCTATTTAGTTATTGGAGAATCAAATATAAATGATCATATATCCATTTCCAAAGTGGGTGGTTTGTTTTCCCCAGGTAAAAAGTATGTATAATTCATCCTCCGTTGTAAAGCGACTGCGCATGATGTAATCTTTGAGAGATTTTGAGAGATCTTTGAGGGACTTAATTATCTAGTTTTACCCCTGACATGTTCTAGCAGTGTAAACAGGGCTGACATCTACATTTGCAGAATTCTGCCCTAGATGTCATTCTCTATAATGATTTGGATCAACTTTTGTGAGTTTGGTTGAAACTGGTCTAACTACCTAAATGGTTTTAGGGGCCAAAACAAGACTGAACTTAATAATCCATTTTATAAACTAATTTCCACATTGAAAAAACAGCTCTATTGTCCAAAAAATGTTATTTAGAAGAGCAAAAAAGTATAAAAGAAAAAATTGATAAAGCTGCATTTCAGTAACCCTTAGATTTGACCACTAAGAAATGTATTTATTCATTTACATGCTTAGTTTGGCATTAGACAGTTCACCTTAGACATATGTTTTCATATTAAAAGAAATTAATCACCACACTCTATAAAATAAACAAATTAAACTTCAAATAATGCTGCTGCTTTTAGTGAGAATAATGTCCAAAATAGAAAACTAAAAAATGCAAACATTTTCAGCAGAGCAATAATAAATGATCGCATGTCATAACATAAAGTGCATGTGCTAACAATCCATCTGAGACAAAACAAATGTCCTTAAAGTGCTTGTGCAGCAAAACTTAAATCAGGAACTCCTCCACCAGTGCCACCACGTGAAATCAATGAACACACTGAGGCTCACCAGATGTCCTAAGGTCAATCGGCATATCTTAAATTTGACGATGATTTCTCCAACAGAGTGTCCCACAGAATCACCAACTTTCACCATCTAATCTTATATCAAAGTGGCTGTGAATACTTGGGCAGGACTTTTCCTCCAAATCTAACGGTTTTCTTTGGTGGAGAACTCAAAAAACCATGAGATTCAGTCATTATATCCTTGACAAAGATCAGACATGGACTTTAAGAACAAGAAATAACCGATCTACAGCTCACGTAACGAACTCCACAACGCCTCCAGGTTTCGCTGCTGAAAACATTTGCATTTTTTAGTTTTCTATTTTGTACATATGTTTTCATATGATCACCTAGCAATCTTTTTTTTTCTTTCCAAGATGCACATAAACAGGCACATATATATTCTATAGACTTTCAATGGACTTAATGACACTTCTGTGTCAGAAGTAAAAAAAAAAGGCTGTTTGTCTAAAAATTCCAAACTATCTATTAGCCTTTGCTTTTTTAGTGGTGCTCCAAAGAATGCATTGAATAGCTTAAGACACCCTGTAGACCAAACAATGATTGTATATTTATATGTCTATGATTTCCTGTAATGTAACAGATTTTAAAAGTAGTTCTCAAAAGGATAGTATGATCCCATTTCCAGGAAAATTTAAAACATAAGCATAAGGTAATAAATCCCTTACTTATGTCAGTTCTTCCCATGCTTACTTTAAATAAAAAACTGCAAAAGATGATACTAATAAATAAGAATTAAATTTAAATAAGTATGCTAGAATAGAAAGAGGTCATATGATTGAAAATGCTTTGAGCTCTATACTTATTAATATATATTTTCTGCATTAAGCTTTCACTAGAAGAAAAAACCCATAAAACAGGATAAACTGGCACAATTCATTAAAAAAAAAGTTTGAAATATAATTCAGAGAGTTTGTCGACAGTACAAAAATTGTCTAAGTTATCAGTTCTTTTGCCATCAAGCATATAGTCATTTTCTCTGGTGGATTATTTATTGAGCCAACACTTTAAAGAGCTTTATTTGTTTAGTGAACTGTAAAAAGATACCTTGAATCAAAATAGCCTGAATTCTATTATCAACTAGAAAAAAAAGATAATGGAAAAAATATCCATACAAAATACTCATTAAGCCATGTCTAATATGCTTTTAAAAATCCCTGACACTCACAATTTTCAAGGTAGTCGGCAGTGTTTCGGGGATCTCTATTAAATATTGATAGACTGATAGACTTGAAAAACTGGTAGCTCTATGCATAGTATGCGATAAATGATTTGGCCAACGCATATCACAGTGTCTGCTGAGAATGTTTTAGGCAGAGGGTGCCTCAAGGCTTTATGATGCTTTTTGTGTAAAACATCATACATGGGCAAACCAGCTGTCACTGCAAATTAGGTCTGTGATGGCAGCTGATAGCACAAGGTAGAATTAGTTGCAATTATTATAATGAATGCATCAAACTAGATAGCTTCAACCGGATATGAAGAATTTCAAGTTGCAGGTCATCTTAACACTGTTTAAAATATGATTTTCAAGTGGCTGTCTTTGCTTTATACTTTATATTTTTTAAATGTATTGCTGTTTCTAGAATAATTTAGTAGTATGATAGATATTGGTGCCTTGATAGTACATTAACAACCAATTTTGGAAAATCTAGACAAGGTTATGGATGTAAATTTAAAACAAATATTATTCCTTTTAGTAGAGTCAGGCTCTTTTACTCTAGTAGCCAAATTACAATTCTTTGAACATAATGGAATATGCTTTGAAGTTTGTTAAATATCCATACAGTTAGGTTTTATTTAGTCACTTGATTGCACATTTCTGAATTACTGTAATATTTATTGTATCAATACAATGGTGTTACAACAGCCAAAACTGAACCCACACACAGATACAGTTACCTCCCTTTCATTCACTAGCCCAAAGTTTCGGAAGTGGTAGGGAAAATCCCAAATTTTGAGTTGTCACAGGAACAGTAGTAGATGTTTGTTTTCTGATAATTCCAATAAGGACACAGCTGTCTAAGAGAGGATTTCTCTTACTTTAGAGAAATATGTCTCACCTCTTACTGTGTCTCTGAGACAGTGAGTGAGAAAAACAAGTTTCTAACAGGACACATAAAAAAATAATCATTCCCCACCCAATGCAAAACAAAAAAAGTTTTGGCTTTAGATATACTAATTCCTGTTACATAAAAGCATTTGATTGCATAGGAGCACTCAACTCATAATGGCATGAGTGTATCCATAATGAAAGAAATCCATCTAAGCCCATTGAATAATGCAATGCAATCCGCATCAATGATGACCAAAGAGCAGTAACCCAAAGCAACTATTCAGCAGCCCCATTTCTGAAGAGAATAGGCTAAGCAGTGAATTCTGATTTCTGTGGGTTATTATGTTGTGCACTCTACTCTTTGCCTTTATTTAAATTGTGTGTGGTCAGGTAAAAACTTAAACCATAGAGAGAAAAAAAATTGGGGGGGGGGGGGATTTTGGAACGAAGCAAGGTGACAAGAAATAAACGGTCTCGTGACCAGGGTGGAGGTTCCCCTAAATTTTAGTTTCTCAAGGTAATAGTAAGATTGTACCTACATTTGGGCTCTTAGTAGTTTCCGTAAACCACTACACATTATGGGTGTCAGGTCCGAGCATTCCTAGATGAACAGTTTCCTGGAAAGTGGATTGGTCATCGTGGGCCAGTTGAATGGCCCCCAAGGTCTCCCTATCTGACCCCCTTAGACTTTTATCTTTGGGGTCATCTGAAGGCAATTGTCTATGCTGTGAAGATACAAGATGTGCAGCACCTGAAACTATGGATACTGGAAGCCTCTGCTAGTACTTCTCCTGCGGTGTTGCTATCAGTGTGTGAAGAGTGGGAGAAGAGGGTTGCATTGACAATCCAACACAATGGGCAGCACATTAAACACATTTTATAAGTGGTCAGAAACGTGTAAATAACTCATGAAAGAATAAAGTTACGTTAAAACCAAGCACACCATTGTTTTTCTTGTAAAATTCCCAATAAGTTTGATGTGTCACATGACCCTCTTCCTATTGAAAAAACAAAAGTTGGATTCAAAATGGCCAACTTCAAAATGGCCGCCATGGACACCACCCATCTTGAAAAGTTTCTCCCCTCACATATACTAATGTGCCACAAACAGGAAGTTAATATCACCAACCAGTCCCATTTTATTAAGGTGTATCCATATAAATGGACCACCCTGTAGATCAGGGATCCTCAAACTACGGCCCTCCAGCTGCTGCGGAACTACACATCCCATGAGGGATTGTAAAACTCTGACATTCACAGACATGACTAGGCATGATTGGAATTGTAGTTCTTGAACAACTGGAGGGCCATAGTTTGAGGTCCCCTGCTGTAGATAATAGCACAAGGATAACACAATTGAGCACTGTGTACTAAGGTTTAAAAATTGTTAATGTGAATTCATTTAAGAAAAAAAACTTTAGCAGAGTGCAACCTGAATCTTTGCCATGTGGTCAGTGAAGAAAGAGATAGATCCTGTTGTTTGTCTGGGCACCCATGGCGACTGAGCACTATAATGTATACCCTCTGCCTGAAGCGATGCCAACTTTGGGGGGCTAAATATTCAGCCATGAGTACAAATATCCTTTAGTGAAGATGATGGTAACAATATAACCATAACATGCCTAACAATGTTTAGAATATTAAACAAATGAGATCAGAGCTGAAAGAATTTATGGGCACCTTACTTAAGACTTTAATTTTTACATGGGGACTGTGAAAGATTATTGGTTAAGGGTCATGAAACCAGGATCCTGCAAGTTTGAGTCGCATAGTCATCTACTCCAAGTTTACTTTGGATAGATCAGCAATCTGTTTGAGAGCAGCCCATTGGTGCTTATATATAAAACTTAATTAAGAATTCTGCAATCTCCTCTGCAAAGTAAAGCCAAGGTTTGCCATTTAAGTTAAACTGTGTGGTGACTGTAAGCTTTCCACATAGTAATTTGCTTTTCCGTTTCTTAAATCAATATAAAATACCCAGTCTTTGTGCTGAGATGTGTTTTTGGTAATGAAAAAAGTAATTCAGCTCCATGTCAAGTAGGTCAGACATTAGGAGAATATTCCTAGAGCGTATTTCATTACTTTTATAAGGTCCCTTGCTTATTTATGACTTTCAGACTTATTTGGGCCACAAGGTCCCAGTTCAGATCTGAGTCTCTTTGGTTATTAATGTCATTAAATTATGTGCACTTGCCCTACTAGTCCTGATAAAACGATTAAGTTATCAAATGCCTGCACTTTTTAAAATTTTTGTTTCCTCTTGGGTTTTGTATAATTTATATTTTTGCCTACATTGCCAGTACTTCCTTTTTTAATGCATCTAGTATTTATTTTTCAATAGAATTATCAGGTTGTGGACCTTCACCTCTCTTTATCAACAGAACCCCTTTCCTAGATTCAATTAATATTGTATTGTTATTACCCTGGGAACTGACAACAGCATGATTCCAAATGTGTGTTAATACACTACATTATAATCCATGCATAACGTTTTATAACCATTTACTTGATCCTTGACTTCTGTATTGATTTGGCAATTGCACAATAATTTTCTAATTTTCTATTATTAAAAGCATTTGAATATTATAATTTCCTTTTGTACACTGAATTTTTAAAATGGTAAATATGTATATTTTTTGCATCCTTGTACAAATATTAAAGGCTACTTTTAAAAATGTCTTATAATGCTATTTATCACTATCTATACAGTTTAGTTTCCTTGCATCATCTACTTTGGGGTAGAAAGGCTACTACCCTTAGCCCCAGTCAACCAGGCCCCTTCCCTGTTAACCCCTATGCCATTTAAGGTGACTCATGGAAGACTTGCGCACAATACCAGCCTGTAAGAGAAGAGGCATTAAATTTACCTTTCCTGTGTCTATGTGTTGAAATTACACTTTGCTGCTTCCAAGTTGCTGGGTAGTTTGAACACTTGTTACCCCCTTCCACACACAGTGGTTCCTCTCACCAGCTTTACAACCTGTAATGATGTAGTAGCTGGTGGAAGGAAACACAGCATGTGGTGGAGGACTAGATATTCCCCATTTTCAGAAGTATGGAATACATGCAGCAGATGGAGAACAGCAACATTTCAACACACAAGCCACTAGAAAGGTAAATATATTGCCTTCCCTTTTACAAGCTTGGTTGTGACACTGTGGTGTAATTTACCTACAAATAAACAAAAAAAAATCTCAATAATCAAAATCAGTTTCATCTTCTTATAAACCAGATGTATATTTTTTTTTTTTTTTTTTTTTTTTTTTTTTTTTTTTTTTTTTTTTTTTTTTTTTTTCGGTGTTAGTAGAATTAAATGGACGAGATTTGGGTTTCGAGTACCAATACCCGCCAACCACTACACTACTAGGCTGATGAATGGTGTTTTTATAGACCACTATTTTTCTTTTACAACTGACCCCGAAAGTGTCACAAGTTACAATGGGGAGAGAATGGGAATGATGGAAAAAGAAATTATTCTTACGTGAACCCACTTCCACCATGCCCGTGTGGATAGTAATACCAATATTCGTGACATAATTACCTTGTGAGATACCAGACGTTAATATTAGTGTTGCTTACCTTGCTTATTACATCATTGCTTACATGGTGACATTGGGAAAAGTTGGACATGTTGAACAATTTGAAAGTTATTTTTTGATAACTTAGTTTTTTTTTTTTTTTTTTTTTTTTTTTTTTTTTTTTTTTTTTTTTTTTTTTTT
>BLSH010535910.1:1839969-1898362 GCA_018402905.1 Glandirana rugosa | reverse complement strand
TAGTGGTGGGGGATGTGCGGCCTACCTCCATGTTGTTTTCTGCTTCTGGATGTTCTCTCCGCGGCCTGGACTTTGCTGGGCTCTGCGTGGAGGGAGAGGAGGCTCCCGATGAGTTTCCGCTCTCCGGGTTCCCCACTCTTCTCTCTCCCGGGTGAGGGCCATTGCAATGCTGCGTGCGGTCTCCGGCTCCACGTGGCTGTTGAGGCCGCGGGCACCCGCCATGTTGCGTAGGCCTTCCCGCACCAGGGTGGAAGAAGCTAGCGAGCTTCTTCACATGAGCGCTCTCTTTTTTCCTTCGGGTCATTCCCGAGGCTGTCCCCTGCCTGTCTGAGGTTTGCTGGCGCTTGTGCTGCTTGCGAGGCGCCGACCGTCGCTGTCTATCCCGGGTGGCTTAGCGGAGCTCTCAGCTCATGCTGCCATTTCCTCCGCTGGTCGCCACGCCCCTAACCAGATGTATATTTTAATTATGTAGTAGTGAACCAATGAGGGTCCCAAAAGACTAGTCAGAATCCACATTATTTCTACTACATTATCCATAATCTTAAATACTTTAAAAATCCAACATGGTCAGTAAGACCATTTGTAATGAACCTGCTTGCTATCTTGACCTGGAAAATTCAGATCAAAATTTTCACCACTAGAATCTCCAGAAGGTCAAAGAAATTGTGTGATTAAGCTTGTAGGTATCTGCCATGAAAATATCAGTGTTGGACTGGCTTCTAAAAGTGTAAGCAACAATTTTTAAGAGCTCTCAGAAAAAAATGCACACAGTTCAAGCTATTAAATAACTAATGGCTAAAGTCATCTTTTTTTCTAAATTCCAGCTCCCCTGTGTACCAATATACTATTAACCAGAAAAATAAAAGCTTTCTGTGATTTTTAGAACAAGGCCTTACCTTAGCCCCTGCTGTATTTCTTAGAAAACGTTATCACTTCCTAGTATATATATTTGGGAACAAGAAACTAGTAAGACACAGGAAGGAGTTTACCAGCTGACCTCATTAGCACACACCCTTCACCCATCATGTTTGCACAGCATCCCTCCATGCATGCATTTGCTTGGCTTGTCAATGTAAGCTGCCACAGCTGCTATGTTTGTTATGTCCACATGCTCAACTCTCTGGGGCCGCATGCGACCCGTGGGTTGCACACTCCTACTGTAGTGCAAGGGCCTGCTTGATTGGATGCAGGGTGATTGGATAGATAGGTGGGTCATCCTGTTCCATAGTTTTAGTAAATCTAAATGAGATCATACAGAGATTGTACAATCAGATTGTATAGTGTATTGTATATAGTATATATCTGTAGAGTATAGTGTAGTTACCTTTATGCACCTAAAATGAACTAGTTGCACTTTCAGTGCCAAAAATTGTTAATGGCACACTAAACGCAGAAGCAAATTTTGACACATGAAAAAACAAATGACAAGCGCACCAAAAAGCATGGTAAAAAATCCACCATACTCCACTCTAAAAAAAGTTCTGGAGTTTCTTTGGGGCGATTGTTGCACATTGGGCAGCCCATTCAGGTGATCGGGCTGACCTATGTGTGATGAACAGAAATGAACCAAAAACGCCCCAAAAAATGTGTTGGGGAATGTGAGTTCCCGCTATGTGAAGATGTGAATGGGACCTTGAGAACTGAGTGTCTCCATCTACTCCCTTCTATGTACTTAAGATGGCCATACACTATGCAATCTGAATATACAATATCTGTACAATTTCTTTTGGATTTACCAAAACTATGGAATAGGATGACCCACCTGCACAATCTACTCATTTTGAACCAAATCAGGCAGGCCCTTGCACTACATAACTGATGGTAGATCTAACGTTGATTGTACAAATAGTGTAATGTGTAATGTAATGTGTACGGTCACCTTAAGGGCAGAAGTATTTGGTGGTATAGTAATGAGGGAGGTGTGGTCCAGACTGGTAATACATGCCCTATCACACCCTTTTCTGTGATGCAAAAACACAGGGAACATTGGGAGCTAACCTACAGGAAGTGAAGCAATCAGAAAGAATGTTTTAAAACTCAGACAGAAAAATGCAATTTCAAACCTTTTGCGGATGAGGTAAGTGAGAGACAAGAACATTGGGATTGCTAGGGCAGAAATGATATTAGAAAATGATTCTATTTATTATGAAAAGTAAAATTCTGCCTGAAAAGGTGAACTTAGCCTTTACATGTTCAAAACTCCATAGAAATAGTAAATTAACACATTTAGTTCATTGCAGATATGCACGCTTATTGATATTTTTTAAGCATTGTCTAAATGTTAACCTTTCTGAACTGCCCATCCAGACTTTCATGAATTTTTCTGAAATAGAACACATCTCTATTCAGATCAGTAAATGGAGACCTGCTTATCATATTAAAAGGGAACAATTGTGTACATGTGTTTTTGATGTGCGCTTGATGATCTTCACTTTTGATGTAGTTGAATGGAATCTCATAAGTGACCCACCACTGTATGACTTCTCTTGATGTTCTATGGAAATCATTTCATATAGCGGAGCACAACACGCGTTTGCATCATACTTCCAAGTCATATATCCACTTTCCTTTAAGAATGAATGACCTAATCATACATTTATGAAACTACAACAAAAACTGTTTGTGTATTTTGCTCTATAAGAAGCAACTGCTGCAGCTTTTCAGTGTAATGCAAATCTGGTGCATGTACTACTCTTCAGGTGGTTGACTGGTCTGTAAAATGCTGCATAACAAAAATGCAGGCAAATTGAATGCTGAATTCAACAAGAACGTGTGCCTTATTTATTGATGTACTTTGGTGGTCTGAATCACTGTCCAGTTTCTTATATCACTCTAAAAAATCCACTTGGGGCTCTGTGCATTAGAATTCCTAGAGAATGCATCCACTTATCTTGAAGCTTGCATCCACCTGTTGTAAAAGAACAGGTTAAAATCCTCTGCTTTATTTTCTGAAAATACATCAAGTCCACAATAAATTAAAAATCCAACAGGTGGTGAGTGAAAGCCTTAGTAACTACTATGATAGTTGTGTAGCTGTGCAAGCCTATGGAAAGTTGAAGGAGAGGGCCAGCCCTGCTTAAAAATTTGAAAAAAAAAAATAAAAAACAGGTAAAATCCTCAAAGCGATATATTAATCTTGTGCTGGTGATGTATATTTAATATATATATATATATATATATATATATATATATATATATATACACTATATTACCAAAATTACTGGCATGCCTGCCTTTACACACACATGAACTTTAAATGCATCCCAGGGTAGGGTTCAATATTGAGTTGGCCCACCCTTTGCAGCTATAACAGCTTCAACTCTTCCGGGAAGGCTTTCCATAAGGTTTAGGAGTGTGTCAATCGTAATGTTTGACCATTCTTCCAGAAGCGCATTTGTGAGGTCAGGTACTGATGTGGATGATTAGGCCTGGCTCACAGTTTCTGCTCTAATTCATCCCAAAGGTGTTCTGTCGGGTTGAGGTCAGGACTCTGGGTAAGCCAGTGAAGTTCCTCTGCCCCCAACCTCACTCATCCATGTCTTTATGGACCTTGCTTTGTGCACTGGTCCAAATCATTTGGTGCAGGGGAGATTATGGTGTGGGGTTGTTTTTCAGGGGTTGGGCTTGGCCCCTTAGTTCCAGTGAAGGGAACTCTTAAGGTGTCAGCATACCAAGACATTTTTTCATGCTCCCAGCTTTGTGGGATCAGCTTGGGCAAGGCCCCTTCCTGTTCCAACACGACTGCGCACCAGTGCACAAAGCAAGGTCCATAAAGACATGGATGAGCGAGTTTGGGATGAAGGAACTTGACTGGCCTCAACCTGATAGAACATCTTTTGAATGAATTAGAGTGGAGACTGCGAGCCAGGCCTTCTCGTCCACATTAGTGCCTGACCTCACAAATGCGCTTCTAGAAGAATGGTCAAACATTCCCATAGAAACACTCCTAAACCTTGTGGACAGCCTTCCAAGAAGAGTTGAAGCTGTTATAGCTGTAAAGGGTGGGCCAACTCAATATTTAAGCCTATGGAATAAGACTGGGATGCCATTAAAGTTCATGTGCGTGTAAAGGCAGATGTCCCAATACTTTTGGTATATGTATATACAGTATATTATATATAATTGTTAACATCGTTTGGGAGTCATAGGTGGTGAATTACATAGTTGGTGAAAGGTAAAAGCTATTAGCTTGGAAAACGATGTGAGGTTATCCCTACTTTTATTAATCATGTACAAGTGGAATCAAACAGTATATAAAAAAAGGATTTTTCCTTGCACATATTTGGCTGATTTAAGAGAATGCACCCCTGACTTAGTAAGCAAAATGAACAGTCTTTTCACTATTAGTAAATCATTTTCATTGCCTGCACATACTTTGACCATTTTATTTGTTCCTTTGTTACCCAAAAGATACAAAAAAGCTCATGGTTTTTTGAACCCTTTAGTATGTACCCAATTTGAAATATCAGTTCTGGGTGATATTCAGTGCCGGGACAAGGCCATCCAGTGCCCAGGGCAAAGATGCCAAACTGTTCCTCTCCCTTCCCTTAAAGTCAGGACCAGGGTGCCCACATCCCTGCAATAAATCATTGCGCCCAGGGCAGCCGTCCCTCCTTCCCACCCCTTGTCCCGGCTCTGGTGATATTACCTGATTACCTTACTTGATATAATCTCTAATCTCTGTTCATTGAGCATGTTTCTAATGTGTGTTTTCTATTTATTCTCTTCCTCGCATGCAATCATTTCCTTGATACCAGTGTCTGCTGTGAGGAATAAAGGCAAAGGTACGTTTTTTTGTTGCATCCAGACTCGTGTGTAAGTAGTAATATCATTAGACCACCATAGTGATGTGCTGTTGTAATAGTTATTGTGCACACATTGCTGCTTTGCTGCTTTGACTGATGCGTGTGCAACATTTTAGCTTGATAAAAATATGTATACGCTGGTTTGTATTCATTTTACTGTCCTCTTCCAATTTTTTTTTACAATTGATATTACTGAGAAAAATATTTTAGGTTTATCCAGAACATACTAGGTGCCTCCAGCCTTAGTGCTTGCTCACACTTGTGTTTAGACCTGCATTTTTCTGTACTAGGATAACACAGGCCTCCACAAGGGCACACAGAAAATATTTATCTTTATATGCCCTGCTCACATTAAATGCAGGCATCAGGTACAGTGCATTACCGTGTGGAAATTTGCAAGCATTTGTGCATTTTTCTGCACCGCTCCAGAGCTCTCTCTCTGTGCATTTCTATACACCACTGCTCTGTGACATTTTGATAAAGTTAAGAAAAAAAGAAGAATAAAAAAAAGATAAACAGTGCCTTGCATTGTAAAATGCAAGGCACTCCCCTCCCCTTCCCCCTCAACCCTTAAAGCTGGTACAGCACGGGCATCAGCCTGCACAGGAAAGCTGATCATTTTTGTGTGTGGGTAGTGCGAATGAGCTCTAAAGAGCCTGTTACCAAGTGTGAAGTGTTCATCACTACTTGCCAGTGTGGGGTGTGTGAATGGGGCCTTACTAACATTTGTAAACACAGTTTTGTAATTTTGGGGATTGTAATCAACTATACAGTTTTCAGCACAACTTATATAATAATTTCGTTCAAACTAAAAGAAAAAAATGCTGAATTTGGTGGGTTCATATTTCATGTTTCTATAAAGTATTTCTAAAGCCAAAACTTTTTTTTCACTTATGATATAGTAGAGCACCAGTCCAAACTCCAAACTGCAGCCCATGGCCCAGATGCAGCCATTTGCTTGCCTCTATCCTCCGAGGGATAAAAGGCAATATTCATCCCATTGACACCAACAATGAAACACCATTTATTTTGCTGACATCAACAGTAGGGCATTATTTTTCCCATTGACACCCGAAATAGGGCATTACCCCCCCCCTTTCAACATTAACAAGAGAAGTATGGAGTCTTTTTTTTTCCAAACCATACTTAGTCCGATGCTCCATCTGTCCCCTGGCAGCTCTAAGACTTAGAACTGAGCTATAAAACACCGCCGATCACTCGGTTTTCAGGTTTCCCTGAGAATAGACCTGGTGACTGTCAATCACTGTTCTCTGCTCTTCCCCCTCCCCTAGCTCACTGGAGCACTGGGCTGTGGAGGGGGTGGGAGCGACCGGCTCAGGCTCTCAGCGGCTTGCTGAGAGGATGAGCCGTGTGCTGTTCCAGGCATGTGAGTGAATCCCAACTTCATTGTTGTGATCTTGCCAGAGCCTGGACTGGATCTGTGATGTTAGCCGACAGCGGGCTTGCAAACGGCCACAGGAGTGCAGAATGAATTGCACACCTATGGTGATCCACAGGAGATGTACAGCCAAACAAGCTGTGGTTGTACTTCTCCTTTAAAACCACTGATAATAACAATAGGCACCATTCCTCCTACTATCACCTACAATGGGACAATGTTCCTCCCACTGATACCACCAATGGGGCACCCTACTGATAACAACAACAGGACACTGTTGCTCCCACTGATACCACCATTGGGGCACCCCACTGATAACAACAACAAGGCATTGTTCCTCCCACTAAAACCTATGATGGGGCACTTTTCCTCATCTTAATGGCAACAGGCATTAAGTGCCTTTTTTTTACTCCCACTGACCACCAAGCTTGAGACCCCTAAAACCCCGAAAGTTTAGAAATTTTGGGGACCACTGTAGTAGGGAATGGGTAAAATCCATGTCAGGTCTTTTTCCCAAATCACCCTTATTTTCTGTCCTGTTGACAGAACAGGAAAACAAGAGGAAATCTCTCCAAAGTGCCCACTGGAACAAGTGTCCCCAATGGAAGATATCCACCTTATTCTTTTTCTGGTGAAAACGTAACATTTTTGATTTTCTCTCACTTTCAGTCCAAACAAAAATAATAGTAAATCTCCCTGATGGGCAGAGGCAGCTCTAGGCTTTGTGAAGCCTTAGACAAAAGTAAGACATGAGGCCCCACTCGCGTCCTTTTCAGGGGTTAAGGAAGAACCCTAAGGTGGAGCATCTTATTACTGCTGCTGCTTGTGTGGGTGGGATGTGTACTAGTAATAAGATGCTCTACCTCAGGGTTCTTCCTTAGCCATGGGTTATGTGAGAAGGAGAAGGGGGTAAAAAGGGGGGAGTGGGTAGGAGATGAGAGATGGGTAGAGGAGAACTGGAGTGAATCCGGGATCTTGTGGTCTGTATACTGATGGAGGGAGGGAGAGGAGAGAGAAAGAAAGAAAGAAAAAAAAGGATTCATAGAGAAAGAAAGAAAGAGGGATGGAGGGAGAAAGAAAGAAAAAAGGTATTGAGGGAGAAAGAAAGAAAGAAAGAAAGAAAGAAAGAAAGAAAGAAAGATGGAAGGAGAAAGAAAGAGGGATAAAGAAAGAAAGTTTAATGGAGGGAGAAAGAAAGAGAGAGGGATGGAGGGAGAAAGAAAGAAAGAGAGAGAGAAAAATAAAGAAAAAAAGAGGGATGGCGGGAGAAAAAAAGAGAGAGGGATGGAGGGAGAAAAAAAGAGAGAGGGATGGAGGGAGAAAGAAAGAGGCGAGCAAGGTTTACGAAATGCAGGATTTAGGAGTGCGCAGTGTACGAAATGCAAGATTTAGGAGTGCACAGTGTACGGAATGCAGGATTTAGGAGTGCAGGATTTAGGAGTGCACGGAATGCTGGGTTTAGGAGCACACGGAATACAGGATCTAGGAGTGCATGGTGTACGCAATGCAGGATTTAGGAGTGCACGGCAGTGGCGGCTGGTGCATAAGGGGCGCTTGGGCACCACCTCCCCGCCGCTGACATGTAAAAAAAAATGTCAGCCCGCCCCCCTGCAGGAGGCGCGGGTACATTGACTTTTCTTTTTTTTTCTCGGCTTCTTGCTGTCAGGTGACAGCAAGTAGTGAGCCAATTGGTCAGCCATTAAAGTCTATGTGTGTGCGCTGAACAAGTGCACACATATAGTCTGATTGGCTGCCTCCTGAGCCATCATAGCCTATGGGGTTTCAGTCCCGAGCTGCTCAGCATGCTTGACCGCAAGCCGATCTCTGCATACACCTGGCCTGCCTGCTATTAGATGGGGTAAGTGTGGAGGGGGCACCGCGAGCCCCTATCTGATGCCCTGTATGCCCTATCTGATGCTCTGTATGTCCTATCTGATGCCCCGTATGCCCTATCTGATGCCATGTATGCCCTATCTGATGCTCTGTATGCCCTATCTGATGCCCTGTATGCCCTATCTGATGCCCTGTATGCTCTATCAGATGCCCTGCATGCCCTATCTGGTGCCCTGTACGCCCTATCTGAGGCCCTGTATGCCCTATCTGGGGCTCTGTATGCCCTATCTGGTGCCCTGTATGCCCTATCTGATGCCCTGTATGCCCTATCTGGTGCTTTGTATCCCTATCTGGTGCCCTGTGTGCCCTATATGATGCCCTGTATGCCCTATCTGATGCTCTGTATGCCCTATATGATGCCCTGCATGCCCTATCTGATGCCCTGTATACCCTATCTGGTGCCCTGTATGCCCTATCTGATGCCCTGTATGCCCTATCTGGTGCTCTGTATCCCTATCTGGTGCCCTGCATGCCCTATCTGATTCCCTTTATGCCCTATCTGGTGCTCTGTATACCTATCTGGTGCCCTGCATGCCCTATCTGGTGCCCTGTATGCCCTATCTGGTGCTATGTATACCCTATCTGGGGCTTTGTATACTGCTATATGGTGACTCTGTATACTGCTATCTGGTGATGCTGTATACTCTATCTGATGATGCTGAGCTGTATACTCCTGACACAAGGGGTGGACACTATAAGGGGTGGAGCTTATGAGAAGTGGGATGGGTCAAAAAGGAAGGACGAGGTCTGGCGCCCCCATCCTAAAATTTCACCAGCCGCCACTGGTGCACGGTGTACGGAATGCAGGATATAGGAGTGCACGGTATACAGAATGCAGGATTTAGGAATGCACAGTGTACAGAATGCAGGATTTACAAATGCACGGTGTACAGAATGCAGGATATAGGAGTGCACGGTATACAGAATGCAGGATTTAGGAATGCACAGTGTACAGAATGCGGGATTTAGGAATGCACGGTGTACAGAATGCAGGATTTAGGAGTACACAGTGTACGGAATGCAAGATTTAGGAATGCGTGCGGTACAGAATGCATTATTCAGGAATGCACGGTGTACGGAATGCAGAATTTAGGAATGCATGGTGTACAGAATGCAGGCTTTAGGAATGGCGGTGTATGGAATGCAGGATTTTGAAGTGTGTGGTGTGCAGAGTGTAGAGATCAGGAGAGCGTTATGTACAGTGTCAGGTGTGTGCTACATAAAGTGTGCAGAGTTAAGGTGCATGCTATGTACAGAAGGCACAGTTCAAGATTGCATTTCTCAAGAACCACTTTAAACCAAAAGTGATCCGCCTCAAATCCTCATCCTACACAGGATTGACACGCCTCTTCCAGCAAAAGCTACCCCTCCCCCATAAGCTGTCTTCCACTGCCATAAATCCTTTTCTATCTCTTCCCCCCATAAATGTCCCAACACAGACCTCAGATACAGCGTAGGCTCAGGCTCCATGCAGGAGGGAGATGTTCTTTCTCCCAGGCTCCTCCTCATGTGATCTGTCATGAGCTGAGGAGGAGCATAGGAAAAGCCTCCTGGGCCCTGTTACGCTGGGTAGCGAATGGCATGGGAGATGCTGCGGGCGCCAGCAAGTGCAGTGTCTGGATGGATGCCTGGCTCTTGGGATGTCAGACCCCTCCCCGTCTTCTGTATATTACACCAGCTGCACCCGGGCGGGGAGGGGTCAGTGCGGCCACCAGGAGAGTTGTGCTGTCACTTCTGCAAAAGCCAGGTTTCTGTATATAGAAGTGACAGCAATGGCCGGAATACACAGGGCAGTGTTGGGGGTGGCGGAACACCACCCTGGTGATTAATCACAGGTAAATTAGGTGACCGCGAGGCCTTAGGTGACCACATAATTTGCTTAATTAAAGAGCTGCCTCTGCTGATGGGGACACAGACAGCAATAAAAACCTGACAGGGATTCTAACCCTTCAATACTCTAAAACTAAAAAAAGAAAGTTTTTGCTGTAAACACTTAAACCACTTCAATGCTAGACACTTACCCCCCTTCCCACCCAGACCAATTTTAAGCTTTCAGCACTGTCACATTTTGAATGACAATTGCATGGTCATGCAACTCTGTACCCAAACAACATTTTCATAATTTTTTCCCACAAATAGAGCTTTCTTTTGGTGGTATTTGAACACCTCTGGGGTTTTTAGTTTTTGTGCTACAAATAAAAAGACTAAAAATTTTTTTCTTAGTTTCTGTCACAAAACTTTGTAAATAAGTACATTTTCTCCATCACTAACATGCACTGATGAGGCTACACTGATGGGCACTGATGAGGCAGTACTGATAAGGTGGCAATAATGGGCACTGATGAGGCACATATATGCAGCACTGATAGGTGGCACTGATAAGCAGCACTGACATGCACTGATAGGTGACACTGATAAGTGGCACTGATGGACACTCATAGGTGGCACTGATGGGCACTCATAGGTGGTACTGATGGGCACTGATAGGTGGCACTGATGTGCACTCATAGGTGGCACTGGTGGGCACTGATAGGTGGCAATGATAGATGACACATTTTTTGAAGCATTCCCTGGTGGTCCTGGGTGGCATTCAAGATTGGCACTCAGTGCCATCCCTGTTGGGCATTGTGCCCCTTACCTGGTGGTCTAGAGTGGGCTCCCTAGTGGTCAGGGTGGGCTTCCCTGGTGATCTCCCTGGTGGTCCCTGGGTGGACATTCCCTGGTGGTCTTAGTGGGCTCCCTGGTAGTTCTGGGTGGCGATCCTAGAGTGGCTGCACTGATAAACATTCAATGCAGACCCCCCCATCAGGAGAGCCACCGATCTGCTCACCTCTATTTGCATCTGCAGATGTGAGTAGAGGAAAAGCCGATACATGGCACTTCCTGTTTACACTGTGACCAGCTGTGATTGGTCATGGCTGATCACATGGTAAAGAGCTTCCAATGGAAGCTCTTTACAGAGATCTGTAATGCGGTGTGTCAGACTGACCCCAGGGGCACCATCGCGGGTTCTCCTGAATCACGTCATATGACGTCTGGTCAGGATAACGGAACCACCGCCCGTCATTTTGCTATAGGCCGGGCGGGAAGTGGTTAATAATAGTAACTGTGAAATAAATGAATCCAAAGCACCATTTAACAGTAATACATTTTTTTGTGACAATAGGTCACTTTGGTAATTACTAAAACTCTGCAGAACACTAAAATCAAATACAATAAACCGGTACACAGACAGAATGGTGGTCTGCCTATGTAAACAAGGCAGATTGCTGTTCTGTCAGTACAGAAGTCATGGATCCTGTATTTCTGTAAAGCAGGAACACAGATCCATGCCTTCCACTAGTAAAAGCTCCTCCCCCACTCCACTCCACTGAATCACCGTCTAAGCACACATTTAACCCTTTGATCACCCCTAATGTTAACCCCCTTCCCTGCCAGTGTCATTAGTACAGTGACAGTGCATATTTTTAGCACTGGTCACAGTAATAATATCACCAGTCCCCAGAAACATGTCATAAGTGTCAGTTAGGTGTCTGATTTGTTCGCCGCAATATTGCAGTCCCACTATAAGTCACTAATCGCCACCTTTACTAGTTAAAAATAAATAAATAAATAAATAAATAATAATTCAATCAATATATCCCATAGTTTGTAGACACTATAACTTTTGTGCAAACCAATCAATAAATGCTTATTTGGATATGTCTTACCAAAAATATGTAACAGAATACATAATGTCCTACACTGATGAAGAAATTCAATTTTTTTTTATTGGATATGTTTTATAGCAGAAAGTAAAACTTTTTTTTTTTTTTCAAAATTGTCAGTCATTTTCTGTTTATAGCGCAAAAAATAAAAACCGCAGTGGTGATCAAATACTACCAGAAGAAAGCAGTATTCGTGGGTAAAAAGGACACAAATTTTATTAGGGTGTTGCATGACCGCATAATTGTCAGTTAAAGTAACACAGTGCCATATCGCAAAGAATGGCCTGGTCAGGAAGGGGGGTAAACCTTCCGGAGGTGAAGTGGTTAAATATGTATGCTACCAATTTACAGGCACTGGTTTTACTAGTAACCAAATATCTCTATTATTTTACACATATTCATCCAATGTGTGCTGTTAAGTCAATGCATAGTGGGGAAAAAATAAATGAGTGAGACAGAAAGTTTAGCTTGAACTGAAGGTATACAAGGCTAAAGGTGAGCTAATTGGTCCTTATGACAGACCTTGACACTATTAGGGCACTTTCAAGTAACACTTTTAGAAGCTTCAGCTCACAAGGGTACATAGGTTACTATAAGATAATATAAATCAAATTCCCCTACGGTGTTATTTTATCAAAGGCTAATTGGATTCCTGCAAGCCTCAAGAAACACTTAAAGATGACAAAGCTTTCAATATTCTTGTGGCAGAAAACAAATTTATATCTCCATACCAAATGGAACCAAGAACACCTAAGGCCAAAATAGATGCTGCTCTATAGGATTTTCACTTATGTGACCGGCTCAGGCTGAGGCATTGTCAGCTAGAGTAAATCTTTAAGAGAATCAGGCTGACTTCTACCAGTGGGTTAAGAAAGAGAATTATGAAAGTCTGAAGAGTGTATTAAAAAGTGCCAAAATAGCAACATAAATTTAAAGTGTTACCAAACCCAGTAATATGAAAATAGTTAATCTGCCCCTCCCCCCCCCCCCAGTGCCCACAGCTTATAAATCTTCTATGTACATTAAAATATTGCCACTATATACCTTTTTGGCTGATCTGTATACCACGGTCATATGATAAACTGCACAGTTTCTCCAGAGCTATGTGTTCAGGTAGGAGGAGATTTCCACTACAGCCTGTATACACGCCCACATGTGTGATGTCACTATCATGTGCCCTGGCTATCTCTGAGAACATGTAAATGTTCTCTCCAGCATAAAAGACACAACTGAGCATGTGCAGGAGGACTACCCTGTCTGTGTTAAGCTGGCCCTCCCCAGCTAGACATTGCATAGAGGCGAAGATCTATGCATACAGCATAAAGCAGCCTTTTTACACAATGCAGAGGATTAACCCCTTAAAACAGAGTTCCACCCAAAAGTGGAACTTCCGCTGGTTAGGTTCATCCCCCCTCAGGTGTCACATTTGGCACCTTTCGTGGGGAGGGGGAAGAGGACACCTGTCTTTAGACAGGTGTCCTTTTTCACACATCCAGGAGCCCAGGGCCTCAGCCATGGCCGTCAGCAGCCGGGCTCCCTCCTCCGCTGCCGCCAATGAGAAAGTGCAGTGGCGGCTTGTGCATGCACAGTAGGGGCTCAGGAGTGAAGCTGAACGGCTACAGGTCCGGGTTCCCTTAGTCTCAATGGCGGCGACCACAATTATCCACCGATTCGAAGATTGGTGGGTGGTGCAGACATCGCTGGACTCCAGGACAGGTAAGTGTCCTAAAGTTAAAAGTCAGCAGCTACTGTATGTGTAGCTGCTGACTTTTAATTTTTAAAGGAGCGGCGGCAGGTGGCGGACCTCTGCTTTCGGTTCCACAGTGAGTATAACAAGCATGATATGCTGCATATACAGGCTGATTTTAATGTTGTGGGTTTAGTAACACTTTAAAGGTACACTCCATATTACTACTGTTCAGTGGTCTAGATCACATGGCCACTCAGCCCCTCCTACAGTAGCCCTGAGTAGCCGAGAGTCATGTGACCGGCCTGAAGATCACACTAAACAGGTATTTACAAGCCTCATTTTTTTAAAAAGTGCATGGACAGAGACACAGGCAAGGAGGAGGCGGGTGAGATTAGAGCTGAGAGCAGGGCTGCGGATTTTCATTGTCTGAGCAGAGAGGAGGACACAGGAAGTGGCGGGATCAGGGAGGTTTTTTACTGGAGGGGGGCAGATTACATAGCACAAGCACTGTGCTGTTTAATCTGCTTTAAGGGACCAGGATCTATATTTTTTTGGGGGGGGGGGTTAACAAGCACTTTAAATATAATTTTTGATCAGTGATCCTCTATTTATTGCAAGTTGTTCTGAGATATTTAACATTTTACATTGCATGCAAAATGGCCTTATATGTACATATAGGTATTCATTACTTTGTGCAAGATCCTTGCATGAACCAGAAACTTAGCAGAGGTACAGAAATGCAAAATATGATGCATCCCCATCTGAGAATCTGGTTTTGCCTTGCATTTACTATATGAATGCTTTAGATGCATTATGCATTTGCTATTATAACTTGGTTACCGCACTTAGAAAACAGGACTTTTGTCATCAGTGTTCTTCCTAAAGAGAATCTATGCATGACAGCTTGTGAGTTGAATTAATTGCCCGACACAACTATGTGAGGGTGGGGTGGAGAGGAGTTATGCCCACTGAAAAGTCCTGATGGGAGCATTTAACCCTTGCCCATATCCATTCAAGATGGATTCAATTATTTTAAGTGATGTTTTCCTTTAAAATAGAGGTATAGCTGTACGTGACATTATATTACCGGTACTATAAGTAGCGTATTTACTGTTCAGCATTCCTACTGCAGGACACTATAATCAGCTCCATCATTCTTCTTATACCTAAGCTTCTAACAGCAATAAAGTACTAGAGTTGGTTAAACCCAGCTCTGTAATAAAAATCATAAAGCCAACCTCTGGTAAAAATGTAAACCCTCTTCCCGGCAGTATTCTGAGTGTGGCTCGGGGTTAATTTTCATTACCAAAAGCGGTAACCCCAAACCACACTCGGGATCGCATCGCAGTATGCAGGTAAAATGACTTACCTTGTCCCCAGGATCCTGCAATGTACCCCCACTGCCTCTGGGTTCCGGACTCCATTCCCTGCAAGTAACGCGTTGCATGGGGGCGGAGCCCGGCGGCAAATTAAAAAAAACACACACAACACATACGGTACACTGTAATCTGTAAGATTACATTACTGTATCAAATCATTTCACATCTCTTTTGTCCCTAGTGGTTTGTCCAGTGCACTTCATGCACTTTTATATTATATATGCCATTCTTTCTGCATGGAAACTTGAGAATGTCCATGGCATCCAAAAAGCATCCCTTTATGTCAAAAGCGGTTTTGAACCAGCTAGAAAACAGCAATAGAATCATTTGCAGAATTGAGTGATACTGATTCGTGAGGAAATTCGTCATCAGAAACTGAAAGTGACGACAGCGACAATTCTGCAACTGAGCAAATTTCAGTGTTTTGATTTGATTACATTATTGAATAAATGTTATTATTATTATTATATTAATATTTTTGATAATTATTTGTAGTTATTTATTATATTATAATTTATGGTTTAGTTGTTTCAAACTTTATTATACCCGGGATGTTTACTAGGCTCTTGTTTGGACAGATTTAAGTGAGTTATTCCTAAGAATTACAGGCCTACAATATGAAACTCAAAATTTCTATGCGAAAAATGTACCTCTTTGAGACGCAAAAAGCTGACATAATCATACCGCCAGGGAGGTTAAGGCAAGTATAATGTGGGGGCACCAATTAGTGCTACAGATATGCCATGTGGTTCTCAATAGTCCCATCATGATGATGCCACTACTCTTCCTGAAAGAACCTTACCATTTCCCGAGAGAACTCTTCCATTTGATAGGTGTCTCTGTTACTGTTACATAGACAGCAACATGGACACATGAAGAAGGATCCCATTGGATGTAAACAGTAGGGGAGAGAAGACTAGGGCCGGAAGTGTCATATGACCACTGCTTTAGTAAAAGGGCATTTAGATATAATTTTTTATCTGTTCAAACATTTTATTGAAGAGTAGAATGATTATACATTGATGAAGAGCAATAAAGAAAATTCCCATCTGCAGGGAAAATAACAGGATATATCATATTACAATGCTGTGACAGGGACGCAGCCCTTACTAAGATACATATTGTGAGGGGATACATGCAAAAGAGTCATGCAACATTTTAATTCTTACAGATGTAAATGGCTATAAGTAGCAGTATCATGGTGCCAGATAAGTATGTGGGCAGGAATGCTGTGCAATCTCTTACAAATTAAAGCTCAAGAGAGAGCAAACCTAGTGTGAAACGATAATGAGGATACTAGGATCTCCGTTGAATAAAACTGGAGAACCAAGGGGATTATCACCATCTTAAGATTGGAGCATGGGTCTCATATATTTGTCACGGATGATGTCCTGTCAAACATTATCCCACTAGTAACCTAATGCTAGGGAGGTAGGTCGCTAGCAACTAGAGACTAGTAGGAATTAGAAAGTTGTGAGAGGAGTAGGAAACAGTGAATTGGAGGAGAGAAAGGGAGGAACCAGTAAGGCAAGGAGGGGTTAGGGTCAGTCCCGAGGGGAGGTCAAGGGGTTGGGAATGTGAAGAGCCCTAGAAGAAGGGCTCTGATCAGCAATATCATTAGATATGATTTTCTATTAATCAATCAATCAGCTAGAAGAGGGTGGGAGGTTGGGGTTGGAAGAAGTTTTTGTTCAGAGTTAGGTTTTAATACGATTACAAATCCAGGTGTCTAAACTTTTGTTTAGAGTTGTTATAAAATGGACAACATAAACCAAGCTTTTAGTTGAAAGACAGATCAACTGTTGTTATGAAAAGTAGTTAAAAAGTATTTGAAATGTATTTAAATGGCATACTGCGTAACTTACACCCTACTGATAAATATGATTTTCAAAACTTCATGCTCTTTTTAAATAAATTCAGCTTTGATAAGCTTCCAAAATTGTAGCATATTTATTTTTGATTATTATTGAAATATCTTTTACATTTTCATACACGCAGAACTGTGAGTCATTGGAAAACACTGGCTTAAAAAGTCTGAGAAATCATAGTTTTACCAGCGTGTTGCTGCAACCAGCATTTAAAAAGGATTTTTTTTTCAGAATAAATTACTCAAAGTTCAAGGCCAATATTCTCGAATATGTGATGCCATGCATGACACCAATATCGTGCAATTTATCCCACTGGTAACAATGGGGAATATTGACTGATGCTTGTGCAATGAATAGCATTGTAATTATTAGGAAGGCGAGGGACAATCTTTCTGCCTCCTGTGCTGGGTTAAAGCTATGTGTGTGCCTAGAGTTTCTGCAAACATTATGCGATCTCTATTCATTTAAGAGGTTTCTAGGTCAGGAGCAAGAATAAGTACCTACTTGCTACAATAAATCCTATTGGCCTCCCATTGCTTTGGCAACATAATTTCATGGTTGCGACAGGGAACACACTGCAAGGCTTTTTCATCTAGCAATATCCATCTTTTTCATTCCTCTCGATATTGAACATTTTCTACATTAATCTATTCTAAACTGTGCTGCTGTTAGGTCATAAATAATCAGATTTCTTCCCCGAGAGTTATGCCGAGGGTTTCTGTTGAGAGTTTCAGCGATGCCTTGCCATTGTACTCAGCATTGTACGTTTACATTGTTGCCTGTGTTTGAAGTCATCAGCATTTTACTGCTGTTTGTCAGGCATGCTGTCTTCATTGAAGGTATGCAGCAGGTAAACTTCACTGTATAAATTAGATAATAGAAACAACTGTTAGTTCAGTGATCGTAAAGGGAATCTATAGTTCATGTAATGTTTTTGTTCTATACTATATGGCCAAAATTTTGTGGGCACCAGACCATCACACATAAACTATATGGCCAAAATATACTGTGCAATCAATGATAATAATAATAATTGCCTGTAAAATATATTGAAACTTGTGGGAAACTTTTGTGGGAAATTTACAACAATATAATTTGCTTAACCCTCTGCACCTCATCCACTAGGACCTAAAATTTTACTTTCGTTGTATTCCATTAAAAATTAATTCTACAAGTCTGATCTTGCTAGGTGCCATATCCCATATATAGAATAGCATACACTTGGCTAAGGTTAGGGACTTTTTAGTCATTTATACACAAGATTTTATAAAAGTACAAATATTTTAATACAATTTCATTAAAAACATCATATAAAATCAGCAGCTGATCAACCACAAGGATATATATATAAATATATATATATATATATATATATATATACAGGGACCATCCTCACATCTACAGGTAACAACCACATGTAAGTACAGTTGATGAAACCCCAATGCATTTAATTTTTTCAGAAAATCTTCATCATAGAGAATGAAATAGAGATTAAACACTGTATTGAAATGATCCCCTGCATATATTTCACAGAGAGTAAATGAGAACATAGTCAAAGTTTTCCTATCTATACTAGATGCATGTAGGTACTATCTTAAAATCATTTATTTCTTCAAATGCCTACAGCCTAGTATATACTACGTTTCCAACCTTCCTATACATTCATAAGAAGTGCAAGCATTCTATGTATACTGGCAAGAGTCTTAGAGTATTTACTACCTATATTTCTGACCTTCCTATAGATCTATAAAAGGCAGAATTATTCTGTCTATACTGGCTGAAAATAAATGATATCTCCAAATCACATATTTCTTATAAAGCCTATGAATATCAGCCTAGTATATGATCCCTTTCTGACCTTCCTATAATCCATAAATAGCAGAAAGATTCTACATGAGCTGACTGCAAATAAATCCTACCTCCAAATCCCTTGTTGCTACCAATGCCTGCAAGTATTAGCCTAGTAAATACTATATTTCTTACCTTTCTATGAATAAACAAATGGACTAAGTACCCTTTGATCTCTAATAAGAGATGCCAAGTGCTATAAAAGTGCCCAAAGCCCTAACATTGGGGTTATTTTACTAAAGGCAAATAGACTTTGCATTTGCAAAGTGCAATTGCACTCTGCAAGTACAGTTGCTCCAAAGCTTAGTAAATGAGTTAAAGCTTAATTTTGTAAACAATACCCAATCGCATGGAAGGAACATTAACAAAAAACAGTGTTTTTGTTTGTACATGATTGGATGATGGATATCAGCAGAGCTTCTGCTCACTTACTCAGCTCTGGAGCAACTGCTCTTGCAGAGTGCAACTCTGCTTTGCAAAGTGCACAGTCTATTTACCTTTGGTAAATAAGCCCCATAGTGTGCACCCTTCCATCAATTATCTCATGATACTTTTAGGTACAGTTTATATTAATATAAAGCTTCAAAAAACGTACTAATCTTTAAAGCTGAATTTTAATCTGCTTGTATTTCCCCTTCCTTGTTTTCTCCCTTTATCACGATACCGATGAAATGTTTAAATAAAACCTGTTTTCATTCCATATTTTAGATCCAGTGACATCCCCACTAGGTATTTGTGCTTCTCTTGTTTATATGCAATTCAAGTGGAAGGACTAGCAGAATGCTGTACATGACTTTCTAAAAGCATCGCCGCACCCTGCCTTAGTGGTCATCTCAAGAGCCTTAATACAGGCAGTGTGTTGGAACTTGGGAATAATTATGAAAATATTGTGATGGTTTAGTATATTTTCACTGCACACTGTGAATTTCTCAAAGTATTTTCAGTACAGGGGAGACGCTTGTGAAACTACATAAGACTAAAAGTAAGGCAGGAGTTTTCACCTCTGTGAGAATCTGAAATCTCAAACCGTGCCCTCAGTTTTACAGCAGAAAGACAGCTCACTCATTTTGCTGCATTTGCCAACATAAATGAAAAAAAAAAACAAGAAGAAGAATGAAATTCCTCTTTTATTGGCAATGGCCATAACTTCAGTCTCTCGCAGCATCTGCTGTCTTGGTTCATGAACATGACAGCCAGTCAGCTACCATTTGTAAAATCGAAAGCCAGCAATGGTAGCCCTCATGCATTTTCTAAGAACAGGTCTTCAGGTCATCAATCTTTTATCTTGTTACACCCACACAAATCACATCCACAGAACAATGACAATATCACACTAAGCATAGTCAAATGGACTCTTATTTTGTCTAGTGGGAATACCAGTTAAAGTTTAATATGTAGCAGAGATGAGAGGTTTTTTTTTAATAATACTGAAGTGAACTAATATGAAACAATGTCCCTGCACTTCAGAAATTGTTTTAGTTGTTTTATGATATTCACATAGTCCTTATCTCAAGAGCTTATGCAATAATCATCTGTTTCAATAGGCTTATTCATAATCATTATGTATCCTTCAACAGTCAACATTACCAGCTCTTGTGTTAAAGTATACAATTGCTCACTGCCCATTTCAAGGGCATAAAGATGAATATATGCCACTGCTTATGGTTAGCACTTCTCTGACTCACATTCATTTCTGTAGTTGGTGCCAGACCACATAGATAGCTGATAGGCTGTTCAAAATAAAATGATTTGTTCTAAGGACTCAAGTGTGTGAGTACTGCTATCCAACAATTATAGAGGGTCACTATCAGGAAGCCCACCCTGAAAATTGACATGCAGCCAGTACTGAAGTGCATGTAGAAATTAAGTAGCTGGGAGATCAGCAGCACTAAAAATGAAAAAAAAAAGTGAAAAAAAGTATTTTATTATTGTTTTAATTGTTTATGATGCATAGTGCTATAGCAAAATAAATGTAATGTTGTTAGGATTTACATCTACTTTAATCCAATGTTACACTATTATTTTCTTTTAATTACAGTGCAGTATATGCCAAGCACAAACCTTTTTTAATAGTTTTGGATAGAATAGCAAAGGATTAGAACTCATATAAGATTTTTATTGGTATCTGAGGTTCCGTTAAAGAAATTTAAGCAGGCCATAGATGGATTAATATTTGATACATGTGTCGCCATACCTTTTCAGCAGACATGGATTGTTAGATCGAATTCCATGAAACAGGAATAGTGGAACATGTTTCCTGATCAGTGGCTGCAGCTGCTTGTCAGTCTTTTCTGACAGTGGAGAATCCTGCTGTCAGAATACAATGCCCTGGCAGAGGAGATTCCTCCATCCACCTCACTTATGTGGATGAAGGAATCTGTTCATTTTTTTTGTTCATCCTACTGGCTGAACAATAGAAAATGAATCATATATGGCCAGCCTAACCATCATTCCTGTGTTGCAGTTAACAGTTTCACCAGAAAGGAAGTGAGAGAAAATCGACAACAGGGAGACACAGAAAAAAACTCCATGGCTGCTTAGTGACTGCCACATTGGGGGAGATTTACTTAAACTGGTGCAAACAGAATCTGGGGCAGTTGTGAATAGTAACAAACCAGCTTCCATGTTTTATTGTCAAAGCTTAAATGATAAGCTGAAGTTAGAAACTGATTGGTTACCATGCACAGCTGCACCAGATTCTGAGTGCACCAGTTTTAGTACATTATCCCCATTGTTACTCCATGAGGAGCCTTCACATTGTTACTGCATGTCATGTACCTGACAGAAGACTGAAATTACAAGGTCAGCCTTTCTTATATTCCCAGCCCAGGCCGTACTGGAAGTGAGCCAGAGGGCCCCAAGGGACAGGAGGAACATGAGTGCCTACAGATGTAGATCATGGGACTTGCAGCAGGAGATGTGGTTCCAAGCCAGCAGAAGAACCATCGGGTCAGGAACAGTAGCCATGCACAGTAGTTCAGCTGAGGTTAAGGAAGCACTCCACTTGCGCTGCAGGGCCAAGATGTGTGGCTGATCAGAGCTCTCAGCAGACTTGTAGCAGGAACACTCAGCGGGGTGCAGAACTGCAGCAGCAGACAGCCGGGCAGACACACGAATGGGCCGGTGAGCCAAGATCAGAGACAGAAGTGTGGCCAAAGGATTAGCCAGGGTCATCAACAGGCAGGCAGCGAGGTACCAAATCTAGAGCAGAGCCAAAGTCAGGAACGAGCCGGGTCAGGAACTAGCGTCAAGACAGAAGCAGGATCCGAAATCAGGTCAGGAGTAAGCAATCGAGAAAACACACTGGTGCACAGGACACAGCTAAAGACCAGTCAGCATTAGAGCATAGGTAGAAGCATCCTTAAATCATCCGTCTGGCACCAACATACATTGTGCTCGCCCGTTCATGTGCATTCATGCACATTCCTGATAGCCATTCTGTGAAGATTCATGCACACATGCACATCTCTATTAGCCTGGTTGGTATTCTCTGACACTACAAGAGGAGAGTTTAGTACTGGTTTTAAAATAAGTATATACAGTATATATCTTCACAATTTTGTTACATTCTATGTGTTTACTACTGTCTTTTTCACCATAAACATGCCACAAATGTTGGTTGCTTTTCATTTTCTGATACAGATCTATGAAGTCACTGTTTTATCTGTGTTCATCCAAGTTTTATTCTGCGTTGAGCCCTGATGAGATGGGGGAGTGGTGTTGCCCCCAAAACGCATTGAATGTTTTTATATGGCTAGGTTTCCAACAATTAAAATGATCTTGGACTCTTCTATAAGTTTTTGACTTTGCGCTCCTTTCTGTATTTCTATAATTTGAATTACTGCCAGGTGGCAATTGAGGGAAGCCTTGCTATGTGGGAGCCGCTTCACCAGAGATATTGTGCTTGTTTGGAATTTTCCTTCACCTGGCTGCACATTGTAAACACTATCCATAAAATTTCCTCAAAGTCCCATCATTACCATTTTCTAAAGTTATGTAGAGTAGAGGAGTCCTAAGTGCAAAAATCTACCAAAAAACAAAATATAAAAAAAGGATTTTGCGTCATCTCCACATAAAGGAGGGCGTATGTTACTTAGCACTGCCAGATATTAAACCCCAAAATGTTATTTTATTTGATAATCAAAGTAACATATAACATATACAAAAAACAGTTAAACGTAGTTAAAAGAAACCAAATACAAACTGTCTCCCCCTTATGTAACATAAGTTGCCCCTAAATGGTGGCCTCTATTCATCTTGAATCCTTTTGTAAGGCCAACTGAGCAAATCCCCCCCCCCTTGTGTTATTGGGAATTACCTCCAATAACCAACATTTCAGAAATCGTGAGTCTGTATTGTGCATTAAGCAAGAATATCTTACAACTGGAGTTCATAAATATGGTCTTGCAATCATCTCCATACATTTCTAGCAGTCTTCCTGATATATGGTAAAAGGACCAGGAGGTGTAGACCAGCACATAGACCACAGCCACAGTGTTACAGTCTGCACACTACCTGCACCTAAGGGTCCTTCCAGTTGACAGTAATTAAAGCCTTGTACACATGGGCCAAATGTTGGGCAGAATTGGCCAGTTCAATAGAAACCGTGTCTACTGTAGTCGGTCCAACAGAAGTTGGTCATTCGTCTGGCTTCTGTTGAAGGGGCATGACTGAAAAAGGTCTGCCGATCAGCTCCCAGAGTGTTCTGAAGGGGCCGCCCCCCTATCAGAACACAACAGAACAGCAAGGGAGATCACTGTATTAACTTGGATAGTTAGTGCAGCGGCTTCTTCTGAGCTGCCAGTTGTTTTTTTTTTTTGTTCAGCCCTTCCGGGTTGAATGCAGAAAAAAAGACTACTAGTGTGTACTAGGCTTTAGTCTTGCATTATTGTGACCTGTCTGATATTAGTGCAATGTAAGTTATCAGCCAGCATTTGAGACACATTAGAATGAATGACACTTTAAGTATATGACTAACTACCAGGGGGTTCTAACCCATATCAAATGGCTGTATTCTGGCATGCCAGTGCTCTAACCCATAACAATGAAATGTAAGAGGCTATTATACCTTTTGTGCATTATATACTACGTTATAGGCAACTTTCGTCATATAGGAGGGAGCCAGTTTATATTTGGTTTCTTTTACTTGGCCAAGTTTCTTTGTAAAGTTGATCTAAAGGCTAAAGGTTTTTTTTTTTACCTTGTACTTTCTGCTTGAGGTAAAAAAAAAAAATAAATTACGATCAGCTCCTCCCCCCCAGCCTCCCCAAATACTCACCTGTGTCCTATCTTGATCCAGTGCTGTGCCTGGGAGCAGCAGTGTTGCTCTCTCTCCTCAAAGGACGCCTATGGCTCCTGCTGCTGGCAATCAAATCCTGTGAGGAAAGAGGGGTCAAACCGTGCTGTGTGTGTCTATAGTATGTATATATTTTCTTTTCTCTAGCAACATGAGGTGAAATCGAAGGCTTGGTTGGTTGAATTTTGAAATTAATGGTGGCACCATCAAATTACAAAACAAATAATACATAAAATTTGTGGATTTTTAAAAGGGAATTAGTTTGGAATGTGACCCATGTATGGCCTGCATTAGTTCTGATACCTACTACATAGTTACATAGTTAGTGAGGTTGAAAAAAGACACAAGTCCATCAAGTCCAACCTATGTGTGTGCTTGTATGTCAGTATTACACTGTATATCCCTCAATGTTGTGGTCCCTTAGGTGCCCATCTAATAGTTTTTTGAAATTATCTATGCTCCCAGCTGAAACCACTGTTTGTGGAAGAGAATTCCACAACCGCACTGCTCTTACTGTAAAGAGCCCTCTACGCAATTTAAGGTTAAACCATCTTTCTTCTAGTTTTAGTGAATGGCTGCGTGTCTTTGTGTGCTCCCTTGCATGGAATAGTTTTGCCCCTATTGTGGGGTCACCAGTACAGTATTTGTACATTGAAATCATATCCCCTCTTAAGCGTCTCTTCTCGAGTATGTCAGTTGTAAATATAAATGTGTTGATCTTCAATAAATGTATCACTGTTTATTGTTGGGAATGGAGCTACTCTATTACTGTTAAAAGACAGCTATTTTTTCATAACAAATGCTTTTTACAAAATAATATCCCGTAGTTTTGCAAGTCAAGTAGAAATACTACCAGCAGGCTTAATAAAATTAATAGTAGACATCAGCTGTCTGAACATGTAGAAAAAACTGCTGACATAGGAAGTCATATATTATTTAAAAGTAATTTGCTTATATTTTGAGAGTACTTTGCTTCATAGTCCCATAAGAGTGACAAAGTTTTGCTGCTAGTGACTTAAAAAAGAGTACATACTCTTTAGCTGTATGTTGATGTGGGGTCTTCAGAATGCTTACAACAGTACATGATATCTTTTTATAACTTTATCTTCAAACAAGCCACGCATTGAAAAAGTCACGTACTCTACACAATAATGTATATACCATATGCCCTTGACAATGACCATAATTGGTTAGAATGAAAGCATTTCTTCCAGTTTCAGAAAGATTGTTAAATGTCTATTCGTATAAGGATGTGGAATCACTTTTTAGAAGATTGTAAGATATAAAAGTACCTTTTGTACGTCATATGTTTCTGATTGTATAGCTAATGAAGATGTGACTATGCATGAACTGCATGAGGATATGGTTTATTAATGATTTGTATGAATGAAAATTCAGGAATTAAATAGTCATATAACTGGTTGATACCAGAAAAATATACATACATTATTTCTTGAACTTTTTCTTATTTTTAATATATTGCAGTGATACAAGTGTACTGTACATGCAAAACACTATATTCATGTTTTAATATTTTTAGCAGTGGTCCTTAACTGTTTAGAGAATCCCTTGATGCTTAAAGTTTGCAGGGTTTTCAAATAATTGCTTAAAAAATATAGATACCATTTATGACTTCTGTACGGGGTTATGTTGCGATTTGGCCACTATATGATGAACAGAGCTCAAGCAGTATAACAGAACATTCGTCCTTCCTCCTAATTGAAATATGAACTGAAAGGTTGACTTTGATTGGAGGTTATTGGGAACAAAGGCAAGACATTTAATTTTAAAAAAGGTGTTAGTAAAGATGTCAATGTACGTGTCTACAAAAAAAAAAAAAAACAACGTAATGGAAAAGGCAAATATTTACAATATTGGATGTAGTGTGAATATAGTAATGATGGGCAAATTTGTCCAGGTTTGATTTGCTAAAGGTTAGGTGAATCCTGTCTGAAATTCTGCAAACCTGACCTTACAAGTAAATCTGACTGACGTTTATGGGGCAAATCTTGTTGTTAAACTGTAACTAAACCCACAACAGTAAAATCAGTCTGTATATTTAGTAAAGCATGCGTGTTATACTCTCTGTGGAACCTAAGGTGTTAATCCTCTGCATTGTGTAAAAAGACTTTGAACCTGTATGCACAGATCCTCCCCTTCTTGCATTGTCTCCAAAACATGTCTAAAACATGTCCAGATAAGACAGAGTTACTGGAGTCAGACTGCATGCACATGCTCAGTTTGGTGTGTATTGCTAGAGATTTTTTTGTTGCATGTGATCAGCACGGGGCCAATCAGCACTGTCCAGACAGAGGGTCAAGGGTACTGCATCCTGATAGGTCAGCCAGTGCAGTTTGAAAACTCCTCCTACAAGCTTTAACCAGGCACTGATAGAAGTAACAAGACTATTATATACTTCTGGTGAGAAAAGGTATTTAGCAGTTTATATTTACTAAAATAATTGCATTTCCACGTTCTATGGAAGACCAGATATAGTGAATGCAGGGTCCCGGGTTTAGTAACACTTTAAATTCTTGACTTTTTTTGTGCGAATAGGCAAGCTACTGTAAAAAAATGCATGGGAATTTGGGTACTGTTGGACAAGAACTAATACAAAAAATGTAAGGAATACCATACGACAGAAGAGAGGATCTTTCCATGCACCTGTGAAAGAAACATTGAAATTACACATATACTTAAAGTGATTGTAAACCCTTACACCCTGTATACCTAGTCAAGTGACTAGCCTCAGGTTATAAACAGAGATTAAACCAATCTTCCTATATAAGTTGTACCTGTTTATCTGTAGCAATTTCTCCTGTAGTTCATTCTAAAAACACACTTTTTGCTCAGCTCTATCTGCAGGGGGTAGAGATATGATGTCACGCACACTGCAGAGCTAAAGCACCGAGTTCCCTGATATCTGATTGGAGGGAAGGGACACATCCCCCTCTACACAAGCTTACAGGCTCATATAAAAATATACAGTGCTAAGGATGTGAGTCTGCTGCTGTGTGCTGGAGGGGGGCAGGCCGTCTCCCTCTAGATCAATGGTTCTCAACCCCTGCCCTCAGGACCCACTAACAGGCCAGATTTTAAGTATTACCTTGGCAAGATGCAGACTAGAATACTGAAACCACTGCGCAGCAAATGATATCACCTGTGATGTATTTCAGTTATTTTGCAAACCTGGCCTGTTAGTGGGTCCTGAGGACAGGAGTTGAGAACCACTACTCTAGGCTGTTGTGTTGGGAAAAATTGTCAGAAAACATTGTCAGAAGTGACTCATGCAGATAGCAGAGAGAGGAGAGATAAGAATTGAATAAGACTGGGTGGTTTGTATTCAGGTGAGTATACACTATAGTAGAATGTGCTTTGTGCAGTTTTCACGTCTGAGTTTTACAGCAACTTTAAACACTACCGGGCCAACATATGTATATATACGTCCTTGGGAAGTGGTGGTGATATCTGGATTATGACTGCAGCTGCAGCCATGATCCAGATATCACTCTTTTCAGACAGTCATGCCCTTTCTTGTGAAAGTGATCTGGGCTCCCAAACAGCTACCCGTTCACTTTCACAAGCAGCAGAAGGGGACACCCCCATCCATTTGCATGCTGCCATGTCCAGTCCCACCGGGGAACCCAGGACTGCTGTGGGTAGTTGTGCTGACTGACCATAGAGACAAAGGAGGAACTTCCCTTCTTAAATCATCTCTATGGGTGTATGAAACCTAAAGCGAAAAGGATGAGTGGTTTAGGTGCACACTGTTCTTGCTTTTTATCTTTAATGAGTAAGGCAAATCCCAATTTTACTAGAATTTACCTTTCAAATGATGCAGTGATCAACTAAAAATAAAAATACCCTTAAAAATAAATGAAAATCCCGAAACACCACCCCTAAAAACATAAGCCTACCTTTTTTCAAAAACAAGACTTGCAACAAAAAAAGGCGTTTAGTAGCTCCTAAACTGAACATTGCTTGGTTGTGAAACATAACTAAAGCTTCCTTAACACTGTCAAAGATCTGATTCTTCAAAGGACAGTGGGACAGATGTTTGCATTAAAACATCACTCAAATAAATGGGGTTTTGGTCGAGGGTATTTGGACTTCTAATTAACCTTTTTCGTGTACCTACCCGCAAAGACGCTAAATTGGCTCTGCTCCATTGCCTGATCCCAGTTCTCTTCTCCTATCAGCAGAAATTAGCCACTTACTTATTTATTGCTGCTAAATGTGCAATAGCTAGGGCCTGGAAAAAGCCAGCTGTCTCGTTCACAGAGGTAAAAAAAATGTTAACGACTCTCATGATTAATGAGAAGATGACTAGTATCCTCCATGACTCCCACAGTAAATTTCTAAGGTGTGGGCCCTGTGGTGGTCTTACACTCTGCCAACCTTGCACCTGACCAGCCTGGAACTCCCCAATTGACCTCTTCCACCAACCGACCTGGGGCTACCTTCTCCCCATTCGCCACTCTCCCCCTCCCCTTCTTTTTCTTCTGGGACTCCCCTCACCTGACCCCTTTCCCCTCCAACCACCCCCCTCCCTTTTTTTTTTCTCTTTTTCTTTTTTTTTCTTACCATTCTTGTATGCTTGGATTATGTTTCATTTCTCCCAATCTTGGTGGATGGTTCCACAACCTAGCCAATGAACCCTTTGACTTAGGCACCCTGTGTTAACCCCTGACCCTGGTCAGAGGGTAACTGTTGTCCTACAGTTTACACCTTAAAATGTATTCTATATGAGTATTCTTAAGTTGTACTATGTTATGCCTTTTATTCATATCCCCTGTGCAGGATTATTACAGCAGTATTTTTTTCATATCTTAATAAAAATATTGTACCAGAAAACATTACTCAAATACGAATTTCTTCACTTTATAATCTACCTTGCAGCAAAAAAAAGTTTACTATGGAAAGGGACAAGCAGCAGCTTCCAATACAATAACACTAAGGCTATCCTGTGCCCTTTTCCCTTTTATAGTGAGAGGGCTGTTTTATACAAAACCCCCCTTATTTTCTCTTCGATGGCTGTTGCCGATCATTCAAAAACCACCTATTGTGTTAACCTGTAGGTACAGGAGAATGTTTGTTTGTTCTGTAACTTGCTACCTGTTCCTTTATCTAGAACTTGACATTTTATATGAATAGAGCACAGATCAAACAGAACATGATATATCACAGATCAAAGATAGATTGCATTATGGATGCCCTTACAGTTAGATATTGTACATGGCTCAGTGCTTTTTGGCGGTTCATAAACTGTTGATACTACAAAACTCATTCAGGGTTCCTTATTTTCAATGCTGCATGGCCCAAAATATGTCCCTATACCAAAATTATTATGGATGTTCTTTTATATACAATTTATCAAGCTTAAAAGGGCATTTAAAGTGTGAATCCTTAATATGCAAAATCCCTCAGTTCACTAAACATCCATGTAATTCAATTATAAAATAAGCTCTGTTAATAATGTCTTAAATCCCCATTTAAAGCTCTATTTTTTAATGTTTTAAAAGTGACCAGGCCATTTTTTGTGATATGGCACTGCACTACTTTAACTGACAATTGTACGGTCATGCATCACTGAACCCAAATACAATGTATGTCCTTTTTTCCCACAAAAAGAGCTTTCTTTTGGTGATGTTTGATCACCTTTGAAGTTTTTATGTTTTGCGCTATAAACAAAAGAAGACCAACAATTTTGAAAAAAAAAAAACATTTTTTACTTTCTGCTATAAAACACATCCAATAAAAAAATGTAAAAAATCTAATGTATTTGGGCCAATATGTATTCTGCTACATATTTTTGTTAAAAAAATCCCATTAAGTTTGTATTGATTGGGTTGCGCAAAAGTTATAGTGTCTACAAACTATGGGATAGATTTATGGAATGTTTTTTTTTTTTTTTTGTTAACTAGTAATGGCGGAGATCAGTGATTTTTAGCAGGACTGAGATATTGCGGCCGACAAATCGGACACTTTTTGGGGACCAGTGACACCAATAAAGTGATCAGTGCTAAAAAAAAATGCACTCTCACTGTACTAATGACACTGACAGGGACTGGGTTACCATCAGGGGCAATCAAAGGGTAAAGTGTGCTCCCAGGGAGTGCTTTCTAACTGTGTGGGGGATAGCTTAACTGGAGGAAGACAGAGATCCATGTTTCTGCTTAGTAGAAACACAAGATCTCCATCTTCCTCTCTGACAGAACGGTGGTCTGCCTTGTTTACATAAGCAGATCGGCACTCTGCCTCTCCTGTCAACAATTGGCGGGTCCCAGTGGACATCGCATCTGCCAGACCCGCTGATTGGCTCCTGCTATGTTCAATCACAGCGAGAGCGGGTTGGGGGTGGCAGACCCTGTGCACGAAATCACGTACAGGTAGGTGATTTCGCGCAGGAGGGCTGCCCTGCCACAGTATATCTGCGTGGGTGGTCCTTAAGAGGTTAATGGGCAAATCTGTCTTATGTTCAGCAATAAGCTTGTCTTTTCACTCTGCAAACTGTCACTTTTGGCTGTCCAGTAATACAGATGTGCAAGCTGGAAACATGTCGCAGTAACTTTGTTGAAGATGCAGCCTGATTTGAAACTAATTGGGTTGCTTATTTTCTTGATAAATGTCCCCCATTGAATCCCTGCATGGTAGCTGCTGAGGGCAGGGCAAGGGCATGCCATCTTATCATGACACAGGCTGACTAGGGAACTACAGGCTTGCTAATCATTTGCACAGGCTCCTGCTATTCCTTTTAAAAGCTGAACTACACATGCCTTTCATTGCTACCATAATACTGAACCCATGAAATAATGCTGACAGAATGCAGCACAAAGGTGTGGAACTAGGCAGAAAAAATGTGTTAAAGTAAGGATACAAAACAGTTAAGAGTGAAGCTAGTGATCATATTTTTTTACATTTACCTATTATTCTTAAAGTGATACTAAAGTCTCAATTTTTTTTGTTTAAAATTAACAAACAAACTTACCTGCTCTGTGTAATTGTTTTGCACAGAGCAGCCCAGATCCTCCTCTTCTCTGGTCCCTCGCCAACGCTTCTGGCCCCTCCCCCCTGCTGAGTGCTACCACAGCAAGTAGCTTGCTATGGGGGCACCGGAGCTCAGCTGCTGCTCTGTGTGTCCATTCAGATTCGGAGCTGTGGCCTGCCCCCTCTCTCTCCTCATTTGTTTACTCACTTTGATTGACAGCAGTGGGAACCAATGGCACCCTGCTGCTGTCTCAGTCAATGAGGAGAGTGAGTTCCAGACAGCCGAGCCTTAGTGCATCATTGCTGTATCGAGATGGGTTCAGGTAAGTATAAGGGGGGCTGCTGCACACACAAGGTTTTTTATCCGAATGCATTTGGATAAAAAACTTTCTGCCTTTACAACCACTTTAATATATGCTTAAGGTATAACTAAAGGCAAAACTTTCTTTTTTAGTTTTGGATAAAGTGCAGAGGGATTAGAACACCTCTTAGTTTTCCTTGCTGTCTTTAACCCCGTTGGCGAAATTCACCCTCTCTATTTCAGATTCAGAATACTTTATTAATCCAAAATGGAATCTATTATATTATTATTATTATTATTATTATTCATGTTATCATCAAAAGTGAAAGTAAAAGAAAATCCCAAATTTTGGGTTAACATCAGAATACTAATAGAGGAAATATCTTCCAATGGGGACACCAGTTCTGCTTACCCTGGTGACACACCAGGATTCCCTCTCTTTGGAGGGATTTCCTCTCATTTCATTTTTCAGGGCAGGCAGTGAAGGGAAATCTCCCCAATGGGACACAGATGGCAAAAAAAAGGTATGTCACTTTTGGATACGGGTACACTCCTTAATCTACTCGGTCACTATGGTTGACATTACAAAAGATCCTTGCATCGCACTACTCAAAGAACCTGTAGAAAACATCCCGAAATCCACATAGACTGTAGAATATTACATGTTCCTGGCAGTTAAAATAACTATTGCTACTGCTTGTAAAAGCCCAGTGAAAAGCTTTCCTGGATCATGTTACACTAACAACTAGCCAGTGTCCTGTGGGATAAACTATCCCTATTTGAAAGGGTATGGACCCCCTGGCTCTCTTATCTACAGGTCCCAGACACCTGAGGTCAACATTGATTGGTTGTCGGATGGGCCCCTGGACAGGCGTGCTCTCACTCTCTTGTTATTCTTTCTTTGTCTTCTTTCTTTCCTTTTTCCTTTATTGTTCTATTTATTCCCCTCTCCCATTTTTATCTCCCTTTTTATTTTTTATTTTCTGAAGCATTGTCGGCCCTATAGTTGGACCTTTATCCTCATTTCAAGGTCACTGGTAAGGTTTTGCATATGACAAAGTACTTTAAGAGATAGAATGTTGATATCCTTGTTTTTGTTTTTTTTTGTCTGTTTTTTTTTCCTATGATATCTAGAGAGATACAACTCCACTGTTTAATACCATGAAGGTTTCACGTGGTTGACCATTTTGATGTAGTTTCTCACACCTAGTTATGGACTGTCTATGGGTTCATAGCAAAACCCTTATCTCATCTTTCATCTATTATTGTCACAGATTTTATTTATTGTATATTGCCTATGTTGATGTTTAAAAATCTTAATAAAAAAGATTGACACAGAAGAAAAAAAAAAAAAAGGATGGGTGTTCTAATCCTCCCGTAATCTATCTAAAATGAAAAAAAAAAAAAACATGGTGCCTTTTGTTACACTAGTTACACTTTAAGGCAAGCCAAAGTGACCTTCTTCTGTCCACTGGTTGTCCCAATTGGGAAACAGTGGTGGGTGGGTCCCAATCCTGCACAGAATTGGATGCTCCCCTCCCACCCCAATGCTTTTTAACCATCTGTGGCTAGCCTAACACAGTTCAGTCAAGTCAGTAAATAAAATATCAGATAGAAGCAATATCAATGAATATATAGCCTTCCTGGACAAGATTTTATCAAGTCAGACTAAAACCATCTTTGGAAATCCAAAGCCATGAAAAACCCAAGGACTCAGGCAAAGTGTTAAAAGATCCAGTAAACAGTCAGTATGTCTAATTTACACAAGTAAAGTAAACCTATATTAATGTTAAACATCATTTCATGTGTGGTGAAGTTATTTTTTACCTTTCCCTGTACATAATTGTGTGTTAGAAATCATCACAGATTCACATCTAGTAAAGTAAATAATAACCCATAATCTGCTTAAATAATTACATGGAGACCTTTAAATCTATAATAGCAAAAGTAGATACAGTATAAACCAGTGTAATTGTTATCGCCAGACAAAGTATGTTCTTTTATTGTAACAATACGAATGTGGAATGTGAATACTGTAACTACTTTTTCTGTAACTATGCAATCAAGACTTTTTTTGCCACATGTCTCGCTAAATAAGTTAACATTCCTACAGATCATTATGCTAGTTGTCAACAAGTTTAGCAGTTCATCAGATCCTGGCACAAAAGAAGGTGTCAAGATTAAATCCTTGATAAGGTAATGAGAGTCTGCAAAAATAGACTTCCAATTGAACTATATTTAAAATTCCATTTTAAATGCGTTCACCTCTTTAGTTAGCTCAGATTTTGCAAAAATGAATCAATACAAGATGTACTTCGTAATGTAAAATGTAAAATTATCAAGATGAATGCGCCTGCAAAACAATGTTATTTGGTCTTTAGAATATGTTTTCTTCAGACGAATGATTACCATGGCCTCCCATTGTCAGAAAGCAACTGCATTCTAAAACTGGATTTAACTGTTGTTGGCCTTTTTGTTCTTTCATAGCACTGGAACACATAACAAGTAGCAAATCTACTAGAGTTTGATTTAAGGGCATGTTCTGTGAACAAGTCCAAGAATTCACAAAATGTGAACTATAATGTGAACTTGATTGAAGAGGTGAATCCTGAAAATAAATTCTCTTCTTTTCATGTGTTTTGAAATTTGGGCACTGCCAGAGGGGACTTGTATCAATGCAAATATAAATTAAATACTGTTCTTTGAGAGCAGCTCTTTTAATAAGGCTTGGGGGGTGGCCATGTTAAGGGCATGTGGCCTGGTATGGTTCAAACAAGGATGGGGGGGTTGGAGTGCACACTCACTGTTCCCCCACTTTCCTGTCCAGCCAGGCTATAAGCCTGGATACTGGTCATACATACATTTTGGGGGATCCCATGCTTTTTTCTTTTTGTATAAGATAAAACCCCTTGAAATCCATACCAGACCCAAATGATCTGGTACGGATTTTAGGGGGACCCACATCACTTGCATTTGGGGGGACCCTACATCAATTTATTGCATTCTAGCAATCAATTACATAATCAGTTGGTAGGGAAGATGTCATTTAGGGGGCATAGTAATAACTGTAGCAGCCAGAGGTTCATGCGGGCAAGCAGGTTAAACTGGCCTTTTGGTTAGCCCAGTCTATAAAAATCAAAGTTTGGCATAAACCCTAAATAGCTGTGGATGCTAACCTGCTAACCTCAGTCCCAATAACACATAGTGGTGGGTTAATGAATACAGTTGGGCTTATTCTCTGGCTGCAAAAAATTGGTGAGCTAGCATGGCAAGCTGAAATGAAACTGAGTGCTATTGATAACCCAAAAGGTGGTACATTAGGTTAGGAGGACCACACTTATCTAATTAAAATGTTATCATAACATTTCTTTTGGGATCAATGTCCCAATTTTAAATTATTGCTTTTAAAAACACTGTAAAATATTAACAAATATTTAGTCTATTACATTGTGTATTCTTAAAAGTTTAAGTCACTAAACTGTAAAATACTGAAGGGAGGCATCACATTAATGAGTTATTTGAAAGACCAGGACCCCATTCACTTGAAATCCTTGGAATGCCAGTATGACATGTCTGTTGTAGGAGTTCCATACCTCTTTTTGCGGAGTGCTGAAATGTTTATCTAACAAACCTTAGTCCCTTTTGTCACTACAAGTATATCTTGTGCCTCCTGCCCTTTGTAGTATCCTGTTAGTCGAGGTTTTATCAATAGCCACAACACTGGACATACTAGCGCATCAGAACACGACAATTGTTTTCAGCGTGCTCTGTTGCTGAATACCTGTCAGACATTGCTGCTTTGACACGGTGGGCCACTATAACATCTATTACATTGCCTGGATGAAGAGTCCTCCTATTACACTCTTCCATCATTAGCAGTATGACAGCAGCAGTATTTGTTATTTACAAATTTTATAGCAAGTGGCTGTTGCAACAACAAATTATTTTAGTTGCCAGTAAGCTGCCTTTTCATGGTGCTTGCTATCTTTGCTAGTGCCACACACAGAGTCCAACAGTAAACACACACACAGGGACCATGGTTATGATTTCCTATAAGCAAGGTCATAGCAAGCAGAAATTGAATTGAGAAATGTGGTATGTAAAATGACCTGCTCGGCACGTCCATGCCGCAACAAGCGTAACCACTGGAAAAAAACAATATGTATAGAATTTGTTGTTTAATTGAGCTAAAAATACCAACTATGCAGAGTAAATCATTTACTGGCAAGCAGCAACATCCAAGCTATTAACAATGCAGTAAATTATTTGCACATTTTGGCTGTCATGTTGAATACACATTGGTAAAAGGAATATCCGTTTTTCACTTTTCAAGCTCCCTTGATCCTTTATTTGTCACCAAGAGCTTTGATGGTTCTGCTATTTCAATAGTACTAGTACTGGGAAAATTGACCCCACCTGAAGTCCTTTCCTATTATAACACCCATGACATAATTACATTTTACCAAACTAAATTAATGATATTCACTTTGCAAAATAAACTTTCAATTTGCCTTCTGGAGATCAGTCTCCACTTTGTTCTAGTTAAAAGAAGCCTCAAACTTAGACTCAAAAGACACCATCCTACATCAAAATAAAACATATTGATTTTCTCTTGTGTAAAATAGGTTCAGATCCGTGGGAAAATAAAAGCCATTGAATTCAGAAGAAATAAAAAATGGTAGCCTCCATGTTTTTCTTACCACATGTTTCCTTTCAGTGGAATTTTTTGTTGATTTAGGCCTCATTCACACCATGTGCTGAAATGTTCTGCACCTGTTTCTACAAGGGTGCAAAGAAAACAACTGTTCTCTATCTGACATGTTCACACCCACCGCAACATTGGTAAAGTGTGAGGATTTTTCTCTGCAAAGAGCAGAGTCCCAGAGGCCAAGGGAGTGGAGTTTATTGAGGAGGAGTGGGTGGTCAACTGTGTCAAAGGCAGCAGAAAGGTCTAAGAGTATGATTATGGAGTGCTAGCCATTGGTTTTAGCAGTTAGTAGGTCGTTGGTGAGTTTCAGTAGGGCAGTTTCAGTTGAATGTTGTGGGCGGAAGCCGGATTGTAGGGGGATCGAGAATGTTATTGTCAGTGAGGTAGCAACTCATACGGTTGTGGACAAGCCGTTCAAGAAGTTTGAAGGCAAACGGGAGCAGGAAAATGGGTCTTAAGTTATTCAAACAAATGGGGTCCAGTGAGGGTTTTTTAAGTATGGGGGTAAACAGTGCATGTTTGAGTGGAGAGGGAAAGGTACCAGAAGAGAGGGAGAGTTTGAAGATGTGCATTAGAGAGTTTAGGACAGAGCTGGAGGGTGGTCATGGTAGTTGCGAGGGGACAGGGTACAGGTGGTGGGGTGGGCTGTGGAAAGGAGTTTGGCAACTTCCTGAGAGCTAACGGGATTGAAGGAGGAAAGTGTTGAGTGGGGTGTTGGACTTGGTGTGTTGGTTGGTGGAGTAAGCTGGACACAGGATATCTCATCACGAATTGTGCCAATTTTGTTTTTGAAGTGATTGGCAATCTCCTGGGAAGTGAGCAAGTTGGTGGGTGGAGGCAGTGGGGGGTGGAGTAAGGAATTAAGGGTAGAGAAGAGTTGATGAGGCTTGGATGAGAGGGATTTGATGAGAGTGACGTAGTAGATTTGTTTAGCGGAGTGGAGGCAGGAGTTGTATTTCAGAAGGGCAGATTTGTAGAGGGTGAAGTCTGGTAGGGATTTAGTTTTACACCACACTCGCTCAAGAGCACGGCTGCGTTTGTTGAGACCTCTAGTGTCATCTGTTTGCCAGGATTGTAGCAGGGGAGGCCTGGTTCTGCGTGTAGAGATGGGGCAAGTGTGTCCAGGGAGGGCAAACAGGTAAACAGAGGTGGCCAAGGTCTGGGCAGGACAGGGGTGTGATTTTATCATAAAGGCAATCAGTAGCAGAATGAAAAAGGGAAGGGTTGAGTTGGCAAAGGTTCCTGTGGGTAACTGTTTGCAGGTTGGCAGCATGGGAGGTAGGAGACAGGGAGAATGTGAAACTGATGAGGTTGTGATCGAAGAGAGAGGAAAGGGGGTGTTAGAGAAGTTGCAGGAAGTGCAGAGGTGGGAGAATACAAGGTCAAGAGTGTTGCCATTGGAGTGAGTGGTGGTTTGTGTCCATTGTGTTAGGTTGAAGGAGGAGGTTACATTGAGTAGTTGGGAAGTGGCTGAGGTGTTAGCATTAACTGGAATGTTAAAGTCTCCAAGGATGATGGCAGGTGCTTCAGAGGAGAGGAAGTAGGGTAGCCATGCAGAGAAGTCGTCAAGAAAGCGCGATACAGGGCCTGGAGGTCAGTAAATAACTGTAACCCTCAAACAAACTGGCAAAAATAGATGAATGCAGTGCACTTCAAAAGAGCAGAGGGAAAGAGAGGGAGGTGTAGGAAGAACTGGGAGAGTGCTTTTTGGGGAGAGGAGAAGCCCAACTCTGTCTACTTTTTGTCCGTTGGATCTAGGTGAGTGAGTCCAGAGGAGGCCACCATGGCAGAGGGCAACTGAAGAGGCAGTGTCGGATTCCTGGAGCCAGGTTTCGGTAATAGCAAGGAAAATGAGGAAGTTAGAAAGGAAAAAGTCATTGACGATGGCAAGTTTGTTGGAGACAGAGCAGGAATTCCAGAGGGCACACATAAGGGGGGGACTGACTCTTGGAATCAGGGGAATTGAGATAAGACAGTGAGAGTTACGGCTATTGTCAGAGAAGCTAGACTGCCAGTTCTGGGGGTAAGAGTTGGCTGGAGGAGGGCCAGGGTTTGGGGCAATATCCCCAGACATAAGGAGTAGTAGGAGGGTGAGGACAGTAAGGTGGGAGTGGGACCTATACGAGGGCTGGTGCTGCAGTGAAGTGGAGGTGGTGGCATTGTGTGGGCTCAGAATGAGTAGGAGGTGATAAGTGCAGTAATATTGAGAGGGTAAAAGTTACGGGGATATGTATAGGCTGTGGGGTGGCAAAGTTGGGTTAAGAAATGACAGTTTGAGGAGAGAGGGCGCTACTGCAAAGAAGATTAGTATGAGCATGTTGAAGAGTAGAGAGAGGGGGAAAGAAGGCAGAGTGAAAGAGAAAGGAAAAGGGAAATTTACAGAATATGTAATGGATAACTAATGTTTGTACTTGCCTTTAAAGTAGTGCCTTATTTAAAGTTTTGAAAGAGCCAACACTTAGACAGTGGCACTTTAACCAAGCAGTGGCCAACCTGTCCCTCGCCAGCCGTCCCAAAAGTTAAACTGAATTTATACTGGGATGGGATTGGGGGAGGTTAACAATTATTCAACTTAGAGCTAATCAAAAGGCACATGGAGAAAGAGGGGGGGTTTCTGTCCTAAAACAAATTGCTAAGCACGAGGGAGACTGCAAGATAAGCGTAGGTGTTTGATCTTGCCAAAACACCATAATAAAAGTAAGTGTAACCTCAACAGAGTATAAACAGCAGTTTCAAAGTCTTAACAAGGCAGTAGTTGATATCAGTCATGCAATGTAGCCCAGTGTTTCAGAGAAGAGTTTAGTCAGTGGTTACCGATGGTTACAGCAGGCAGATATGGGTTGCAGAAAGGCAGATTGGATTTTGTGTTGCAGAGAAAAGTGTAAGCAGTTACCAATGGTTACAGCAGGCAGATATGGCTTGCAGACTGGCAGATTGGCTTTTGTGTTGCAAGGAAAAGTGTAAGCAGTTACCTGGAAAAGCAGAGCAGAGAGGACATGATGAGAGGATGACGGTGATGATGTATTCCCTTTTTAGAAGTATACCAGTTCTGAAAGTCCCAACACTTAAACGCGCAGTGGCACTTTAACCAAGCAGTGGCCATATAAAATATTTATTATTTATTTATTATTTATAGACGGGTGGAGCTTTAGTTTTTTTCCTCTTTACCATCTCTGGTAAAAAAAAACTTTTTATTTACAGAGCTTATTAGCTCAAGGTGAAATGTATACACACGAATCAGTGACTCCTCCATCACCCAAAGCAGGTAATCTACAACTGTGCTGACTCCTGTTTCTGGTGATCTTTTCTCACGTTTATTTGTAAAAAAAAAAAAAAAAAAAAACAAGGATCACAAACACACACCTCACGCATACATATATATAAATGTATATTATTATTATTATAATAAAGGATTTATATAGCGCCAACAGTTTGTGCAGCGCAATATATACACTATATTACCAAAAGTATTGGGACACCTGCCTTTACATGCACATGAACTTTAATGGCATCCCAGCCTTAGTCCATAGGGTTTAATATTAAGTTGGCCCACCCTTTGCATCTATAGTAACTTCAACTCTTTTGGGAAGGCTGTCCACAAGGTTTAGGAGCGAGTCTATGGGAATGTTTGACCATTCTTCCAGAAGTGCATTTGTGAGGTCAGGCACTGATGTGGACAAGAAGGCCTGGCTCACAGTCTCTGCTCTAATTCATCCCAAAGGTGTTCTATTGGGTTGAAGTCAGGGCTCTGTGCAGGCTAGTCAAGTCCCTCCACCCCAAACTCGCTTATCCCTGTCTTTATTGAGCTTTTTTGTGCACTGGTCCAAATCATTTGGTGGAGAGGGGATTATGGTGTGGGGTTGTTTTTCTGGGGTTGGGCTTGGCCCCTTAGTTCTAGTGATGAGAACTCTTAAGGCGTCAGCATACCAAAACATTTTGGACAAATTCATGCTCCAAACTTTGTGGGAACAGTTTGAGGATGGCCCCTTCCTGTTTCAACATGACTGCGCACCAGTGCACAAAGCAAGGTCCATAAAGACATGAATGAGCGAGTTTGGTGTGGAGGACCTTGAGTGGCCTGAGTCCTGACCTCAACCCGATAGAACACCTTTGGGATGAATTAGAGCAGAGACTGTGAGCCAGGCCTTCTTGTCTACATCAATGCCTGACCTCACAAAACATTCCCATTGACACACTCCTAAACCTTGTGGACAGCCTTCCCAGAAGAGTTAAACCTGTTATAGCTGCAAAGGGTGGGCCAACTCAATATTGAACCCTACAGACTAAGACTGGGTGCTATTAAAGTTCACGTGTGTGTAAAGGCAGATGTCCTAATACTTTTGGTAATATAGTGGATGTACACATACATACAGTATATATATATATATATATATATATATATATATATATATATATACATATATATATATATATATATGCATATATGTATATATACATACAAATACAAAACACATTTGTACAAATAGGAATTCATAAACAATTGTTAAAACATAATAATCAATTTACTCCTACCGTATTAGTTTCCCTTTAAGACCTTTAGCAGGGCATGTTGAGGAGTTTTCGGCTAAGCATTATTATAATTATAAGTGCTGACATGCTTTAAAGCAGTGTGGACACAATTAGTATTTTCCCCACAGAATATGTTGTAGTTATTGCAAAGTTTGGCAAATAGTAAAGGTGTTAAGTAATTAAACTTTCACAATCACTGAAAATTAATTGATAGACAAACACTTCAGGACTACATCTAAATAATGTTATTCAGTGACACTTTGCAGAGTGGAACACAGTCAGTAAAAAGTATAATAATGATGAGGCCATTAAACAGCTGTGAATCTACTTGGTGAACCTTGAGAATATAGGTATGAAATTTCATCTGTGAGATAATAAATTACATTAGCATATGTGATATTTTCCACACTTAGAGGACCTGTAAAAAGATTTAAATATTTAAACTATGTACTCCACGTATAGCTACAGTATATCATCGCAATGCAATTTAGATGGGAGTTTGGCTATTAAATAGCTGTCATAGAGAAGCGTGCAAATTTAGTTGTTCCACACTATCAGCTCAAGAGGGGGCACCTTTGGTAAAATATGTAGTTGTAGAGCTCCACTCTTCATCGTTTTTTGGGTTTGGGGCAGATAGTTTCAGTAATAAAGGAAAAACGGAAAGGAGTTTTTTTGATAGAGAATAGACAGAGTGCCTCTTCTAACAGAAAACTTTACTTACTAGCATTTTTTTTTTCTGACTGTAGTCTCACTTTAAGATGTAGAAAATGCTTTCTGATTGGTTCTCAAAGGTTTTGTACATTCTTGCCCTTTACAGTCTATTAAACAAACCCACAATTTCATATATATTTCTGAGCCACAACTTTTTTTCAGTTCACTGTAGCATTATTTTTATATGATCTGACTCAATTTTTCCCATGGTAACATTATTATCTGTGAATTTTAGATGTTAGAGGATATAATTTAAGCATCATTCATAATGCTTTAATGGCATTCAGCCAGCTGAGTGGATATATTACATTTGGGGAACGTAAAAGAAAAAAAAGAAACAAGGAATTAATATAGTTACTGCAAAATAGAAGTAAAATTAAAAACGCTACCTTGAGGAAGGAAAACACGTTTCCATGCATTTTCTTGGCTCTAATGATAATAGGATGTAAGAACGATTGTAGCCTCATCATTTCCCACCAAGATGACAGTAAACTGTCACTGGTAATGTGCTTTTGAACCCATTTTTCTTCCTTTGTTCCACTGAGTGAACAAGACATTACAAGGTCACTACAAGGGTAAGTACTACTGAAATAAATGGAAACAGTATGACACAAGGTCCATTCTGCTCTTTACAATTCACACCATTATATATTGTAAAGAGTAAACAGGTTAGATTGACTATTGTATTAATGCACCTCTGTAGATAAGTAATCTACCTTTCAGAGAAACTGAGAGCCAGCAGAATCAAAAGGAGAAACAAAAAGCACTTAACTAGTGCTTACACTTATAACTAAATCAGCCCATTCACACGCGACGGGCGTGAAAAAGACTAAGCTGTGTATTCTGTAATGTCCACCTAGTTCTGAGACCAGGAGGATTATTATGAAGTGTTATTACATAGCTTAGCGAAGCCAGCTTTGTGGCTTAGTAATAAAACCTTTCTTCCATTTATGAATAATAACAGGGATATGTGCCTGTAAATAGTACGCTGCTCAGCCCAAGCAATGAAGAGTGGGTTTGGCCTGCATTATATCCTGGGCACCGGTGGTTTTATTGCTATATTCAAAGTGTGTTGCTATGGAGAGAAGTTTGCAAAATTATATTCTCCAACAAGCATAGAGGCAGCTTGTGTTATTGTAACAGCCACCAGAGTGTGCAATTTTTATTTAACTAAGATATCGAGGCAAGGGCAACTACAATGTCTGCGTCATCATAGCGAATAGCGTGGGTTGGGTGGTTTACCTGTTGGTCTTCAACTACACTTGTAGAAAATGGGTTGCTTATCAAAGACTCTGCTTTCTGATGACAAGACAATGACAAGACGATACTGCCCCATTGATGTGAAAATGTCAGCTGCACAGTTCAACTAGTGGCTGACTGAAAATGTAGCAGTCCTTAATCAGTGGGATTAAGGCACATGGCCACATGCCACATTCACATCCATTAAAGGGAATGTGTTGTGGTGTTCTGCATATTTTCTTTCTTTCTTTTTTTGTAGTACGGAAAATACAAATTAATAATATATATTCTTGTATCTATTACTCATATGGGACCCACATCTACTATTCAAATGTCACTTCCGTATCTTTACTGTGTTGTAAAAAGCCTTTTGTTTACAGAATTCAGTAGCCCGAGCTAAAGTTTATACTAACAATTACTAACAATTACGTCATAGCTAGGACTCTTCTTAATGGGGCAGCTCAGTCTAAAGTTTCAGTGAGTAAAATATATATGTAACAAATTGAAACTAAGATCAGAGGAGTGTGCAGAAGAAACTTTTCTGGCTAACAATAGTAATGTCAGGAACTTTGTGCTGTTTTCTGAAAAGGCAGAACTTTTGCTTTGAATGTTTTATTGGTTGATATTTTCAATCACATATATCTATATTCTATAAAACCAAATGTATGTTCTGTCAAAAAAGACATACTTTTATATTGACCCCATGCCTCTATCTGCCTGTCAATGGAGTATTTGTACTTTGCAGCTTTTCATAGCTGAGCTGCCTAAGACTGAAAAAAAATCTGCATCCATTATTCAGCTTTACCTGCTCTGCTTTATGCAAGGTGTGCATTCTGGTGGAGTGGTGGGTTGGCTAAAAACATGCAAAAAATCTTCAAAAATACCACACTTTACTGGAACCAATACAAATCTGCTTATTCTTGTAATCTAATAAAGTGATTGATCATGGTATATCCCTGGGAAGAACCTCTCCAAAGGGAAACCCAAACACACCAACAGTTGCTGAAGACACCCTTGCTAGGTAGCCTGCAGAAGGAGCCACCAGCAGATGAAGACACTCTTACTAGGTAGCCTGCAGAAGGAAAGATGTGAGCAAGGGTGGAAACTTCTGAAGGAAACTTTGCAGAAACCATGAAGCAAGGCAATACAAAAACACTCTTGCTATGTAGTTGGCAGAAAGAGAAACAGGAACAAGAGTGAAAACTTCAGAAGTGGACACTGCAAGGACCATGGAACAAGGCAATACACAAATACCCCCAAATGCTGATGTAAAGAGGTTACTGAAATTTGCATCCTTGAATAACAAGTAACTCCACATATATGTTTCAGGACCATGCCCCTTCTCCCACCAGTTTTTGTATTGCCTTGCTCCATGGTTTCTGCAGTGTTTACTTCAGAAGTTTCCACCCTTGCTCACATCTTTCCTTCGGTTGGCTACCTAGTAAGGCTCCATTTACACAGTACACTATGTTAACCTCCCCTGAACTATTTATTTTGACAGCTAGAAGCCGACATCTAAAACGGCTGTTTTGACATGTTTTGCATGTAGCGTTTAGCGGCATTTAACAATGTTTGCGTCTAGGAGTGTTTTTAAAGAATTTAATTTTTTTTTTTTAATGGAAATGCCTGTGAACAAAACAGTCCTAGGAGCGAGTTACCGCGTTTAGGCGCATTTAGCGGCATTTACAAGCTGTTTGGTGTTTCAAATGCCTCTGAACTGGCATCTGAATCCATTTTTTTTGTGTTCCAAAAAAAGCCTTTAAACACAACTGCCTGGAAACGACCTTAAACGACCCTGTGTAAATGTACTGATAAGATAACATAGAGGAAAGTTCAGGGGCAGCTGAAAAAAACACCCAAATGCCTCAAAACGTCCGTTTACCAGCAGCAGTGTAAATGAGGCCTAAGAGTTCAGCTGTCATTGGTTTGACCTGGTTTCTTATTAAAAGCTTCCTCCTGGTGATACATACGGATTTTCAGATTTCCACATGGAAAATTTATATATAGGGTTAAAATGGTGTATTTATTTATGTATGTATTTATTTTAAGAGAAAGCAGAAAAAATACTTCTACATTTCCACACATCACCCCCTATTCACCTGAACACGCATCTTGGAAGATGTCCAGAAGAAAATATTTCAGGTGAAATATGTGTTTAGCTTTGGGCATTAAGGCACCGTCAACATCTTGGGTTGCGCAGGGAGGCTGACAGTTCTAAAAATAGAAAGAGTGTATAGCTTAAAAGAGTTATATATATTTTGTTAACTTTATATTGTAGGTACACAACAATATAAAAGTTTATTTTTTTCTTCAAAATTACTTTTTTTTCTGTTATACATGTCGCAGCAGGCCTCCACCAGGACAATGGGAGCCACCAAGAATGGAGGCTGATGGTTAGCAAAAAAAAAAAAATCAAAGCAATGATAGGATGCAACATTACCTCAGTGGAACATCATGTTTAATACTGGTAGATTAGCAGCCTTTGTCTGGACAGAAAAGCTGTCTTAAAGAAAATGTTTTAGTAGTAGAGTAGAGTAGTACATTTCTAGACTTAGATGACTAACAACAAAAGGCTTCTTTGACTCCGTGCACAGACAGTTGTGGATTCATGGAGCCAAGCTTGGACAGGCTGACCTGGAAGACCATACCAATCCTCCAGTGAGCCCCACAATAAAGCACAAAACTAGCTTGGTGGCCAGTGTGATCAATCTGATTGCCTCGGCACCACCTCTGAACATTTCCTGTCCTGCCCCCGCTAACAATGCCCTGCCCTACTACTCAAGCAGGAGAGAGAGACAAATGGGGAGCATATTATGGCAATGGTGGGCCATTTTAAGATGGAATTCAAAGATCTGGTCTGACACATGTAAGTTGGGATGGGGGGATTGGAGGGTGCTAGGGCTACGGGTAACATATTGCTGGTCTGGGGCTTATAGATTAATGATTGCATATAGTACATTGGTAAGTTAGAACAAGATGGGGGTGCATAGTTTGCTTTTGTTTGTGATCTATTAGACTCCCTACACACATTTGTAGTGTGTTACTGCAGGCATGTTAATGTGCTGTAGGTTACGAATTGATGAGCATTAAGACAGTCCATTTATTTTGAATAGGCTGCAAATGCACCCCATAGTGCACCTCATATGGATCTAACCCTTTTTTGACAATGCACCAAACTACAACCTATTGTAGTGCTTTAATGTGTGTTGTGCTGTATTGCAACCTAATGCTTTTTTTAATATAGTGAGGTGCCATTGAAAATGAATGGCAACACAGTACACTAACATGGGCATGGTGTGTTACCACAAGGCAAAGCTTTAAGGCCCCCCCTCCACACAAGATGTTTTCTAGGTTGGATTATTTTTTTGTTTCAGGCCTTCTTTTGAATAGCATGGACGTCTTCTGAACTGGGTTCAATAACCTGGCCTGATCATGCCCCATTATCCCTAGGTCTTTCACTCTCCAAATCTTTTTCTAAAACTTGCCAGTGGAGACTGCATGAATTCCTTCTAAACCAGATAGATACTAAAGAGAAACTTTCTCAGCCCCTAACTGAATTTTTTCAGCTTAATACTGGTTCAGTGGAGGGGGCCCTATGGGAGGCTTGCAAGGCCTTCTTTCTTTGAAGATTTGGCGTACCTGCGTCACTAGGTTCTCTCTCTCTTCGTCATGCCCTCCTTTGTCCAATATACTCCAGTCCATTAGAATCCAGCTATCCCAGATGACTTATCCTTTGCCCGAGTATTACCCTGGGCCGATGCTGGTTTGTTCCGGCTACGCCAATTGGTTCATCCTGTCACCTGCAGATTTTGTACATTTAAAGATCTCCAGACTAAATACTATATCCCCACACATATGTTTTATTTCTATCTCCAAATTAAGCATTACCTTTCCACATTGTCTCCTTCTCTTATTGTATCTAAGCCTACCACCTTTGAATTTATTTGTGCTCAAGGCCCCCCACCAGATGCATTTGATCTCCTCTATTTATAAATTACTTCAGGATACCACCCCAATTTCCGTAGATCATCACGCTTATATGTGTAAGTGGTCTTCTATACTTCAATGCCCCATTACCCTTCCCTGTTGGAACAAAATATGGACTTCCACTTCTATAATACCCAGATGTGTGGCGCAGAGAGAGACAGCTTATAAAATCCTTATGTTATGGTACAGAACCCCTGAAGTGTTACATTGTCAAGGTCGCTCTCTATCTCCCTTATGTTGGCGGTGCGGTAAAGATAGAGGTACCCACCTCCATTTCTTCTGACAATATGAGATTATTGTGCATTATTGGTCTATAGTAATGTCCCTGATCCAGCAGGTACTCGATCACTCTCTCTTGATGGATTCACTAAATTGTCTCTTGGGCCTCCCTTTCCCTGGTATTGGTAAATCTATGAATAGGTTTGCCTCTTTTATTTTATTGGTGGCCCAAATAACTATCCTATTACATTGTTTATCCACTGCCCCCCTCTCAGGCTGAATTTTTGAAGGTACTTTTTGGAAATACGTAGAATGGAATATATGACAGCTCAGATGAGAGATGCGGTATCCCAGTTCAATAAGATATGGGATCCTTGGGACTCCTCTGAATTTGGTACCCTGCCTGGTTCCGAATGAGCAATGACAGATGGGAAACATTTGTCCTAAGTTTCATTTTGAACTTATATGCTCTCTTTTTGAACCTTCTACTTTGACCCCTGATGTGTTATACATACAGAATTGTAGCATGTATCACAAATATAATTTTTTTTTGTTTCTTTTCTTTTTCCTTCATTTTCTGTTGCTTTTGAAAATTATATCTGTTACAATTTATAATTGCAGTGAAACACACTTTAACTGCTGCTACCACTTTTGGTACTGTTTCCACTAGTAGTATTTTCTATATATGATTACATTTTTGTAGTCTGACAAAACCTTAATAAAAATAAAATTATAAAAAAAAGAAAAAAAAAAGCTTTTAGGTCATCCCAAGACACAAATATAGTGTAACACATTGTAGACCCCTCAATGCCCTAGACCCCAGAGGACTGCCCTGGTATTCTATAAAAACCCAAGACTTCTAGAGTCCTAGGCCATGTGTTTATTAAACTTTGGCTGGGGAACAGCATTTTAATAGTCACACACGTTGTCTCACATTCCATTTAACCAAGCCCCTTCAAACCACACCCATTAAACAGTACAATGCAAACCATGTCAGCTTTTTGACATGGCGTGTTTATTTTATTCTCATATATCTTTCTTTCTTGAATGTCAAAGTACGGAGGTATATTTAATGTAATGTTGTGATTTGATCCAACACAGCTAATTGTTTAAAATTTTGTTGCAGTCTGTTAAACTTTTAATGGCTGACTAGTAGAGTTGAGTCCGTACCGAACTTTTGGGTGTCTGGGACCCGGACCCGAACCCGGACTTTTCAAAAAAAGTCCGGGTTCGGATCCAGGGTTCTGGTATTTTATTCCACGTGTTGAAAAGCTGCCAATCAACTGCCAATCGACAAGTGTTTCACTGGTTTTCCCTAGAAGCCCTCACAGCCATGCCTACTAATGGGATGGCTGTGATTGGCCAGTGCACCATGTGACCCAGCATTTATATGGGGCTGGAGTCACCGTGCTGCATGTCATATGCTCTCAGGATAGTTTAGGGAGAGGATGCTGCTGGCTCTGTGAGGGACAGATTGCAGAACATCTCATCCTGCATTACTGAACGATCTGATTGTGGACTAGGGAGAGATACTAGTAATGCTGCTTTGAGGGACAGATTGCACACCTCCTCCTGCTGCACAGAACGATCTGACTGGACTAGGTAGAGTCTGTTGCTTTAAGGGAAAGATTATTATTCTAAAATCATCATCAAGTTGTACAGGGAAAGGTTCCAGCTGTTGCTTTAAGGCAGTGGTTCTCAACTCCGGTCCTCGGAAGTATTGCCTTGGGGAGATGCAGACTAGAATACTGCAATCACTGAGCAGCAAATGATATCACCTGTGATGTATTTCAGTTATCCTGCAAACCTGGCCTGTTAGTGGGTCCTGAGGACCGGAGTTGAGAACCACTGCTTTAAGGGAAAGATTATTACTTTGAAGATGATTTTAGAACACTAATATGGCTCTATGCAGCTGAAACAGGCTTTTCCCACACACTTTGAAGATGATTTTAGAACACTAATATGGCTCTATGTGGCTGAAACAGGCTTTTCCCACACACTTTGAAGATGATTTTAGAACAGTAATATGGCTCTATGCGACTGAAACAGGCTTTTCCCACACACTTTGAAGATGATTTTAGAACAATAATCTTTCCCTTAAAGCAACAGCTGGAGGCTTTCCCTGTACAACTTGGAGATGATTTTAGAATCTAAAATCATCTCCTAGTTCTACAGGGAGAGGTTCCTACTGTTGCTTAAAGGGACAGATTTTTGTTTCTTGCACATAATTAAAAAGTGCATCTACATTGCTGGTTTAAAAAAAAACAAAAAAATTCCAAAAATAAAAAAAACAGTGTTGGCTACCTCCTCCTCTTCCTCCACCGCCACTTTCACCGCCTCCTCAACCTCCAACTCCACATCCACCTCCAATTTTGATTTTTTTATGTGATTTTAGCTTAAAAAATATTTTAAGTTATTTCCCTATCCCCATTTCTTTGTAGGGCACTTGTCTGACCCTTACCCCCATTGTCCTTCCTTTTGCAGACCTCTAGGACTTTCCAGGACTTTGTTACAGCCATTTTTGTGCCTAAAAGTTTGGGTCCCCATTGATTTCAATGGAGTTCGGGGTTCGGGGTCCGGGTCAAAGTTCGGGTCAAGTCCGGACCCGAACCCAGACTTTGTCTCGAAGTTTGGCTGAACCTGCAGAACCCGAACTTCCAAAGGTTCAATCAACTCTACTGACTAGCTGATATAATTCCAGTGGTGGTATGGTATGCTCTTGCTAGGTAATATGATTGTTTTAATTTATTATCATTTGCTATAATATCCTTGTCTTATGTGCAGTAGTGTGATATAATGTGCTGTTGTGGCTAGATATAATGTGGTATATCATCATGTTATAATGTACTATGGTGACATTGTATAATGTATAGACCTGTTACCATCAAAGCATGTTCCTGAAAACAGCACTATTTTCACATCCACTTACAGTAATCCACACCCACAATTTGCAATGAAGCATTACACACACCATTGTGAGGTAGCCCCTTGGCATTGCCATGGCATAGAAAGGACTTTTGTCCTTTGGTCACACAGGGCAGTTGAAACAGATAACATTACTGATAGGGTAGTGGCACTACAATGTGGTCAGTGATGGACTTTAACCTAAGGAGGCAGGGTGGCTGAAATTAAAAGAGTAATTGGCAATGGTTATGTGACCTGCACTGGAAGAAAAGATTTAACAGGCTTAACCCTAGGTTCACACCATTGCAGATGCGTTTTCCACAGTTTTTCCAGTTTTTACTGCGATTTTACAGAGATTTGCGTTTTGCCTTTTTTTTTATTTTTTGGGAGAAAATTTGTTGCTAGGCAGAATTAAAAATGCAAAACACAATCACAGTAAAATTGCTGTAAAATCGAGCTAAAATCACGGTAAAAACGCATCACAAAAACACCACTTGCATTTCTGGTGCAGCTCCATTGAAGTCTACGGCATGCAAAATGCAAACTGCAGTGAGAAAAAAAGTCCCCGACCTTTTCCAAAAAAACACAACGCCGCAGAATGCACAGATGTGAACTACATCCATGGGAAACCATGTTAAATGGACTGTAGTGCTTTTCAGCAAACTGCAAAACACAGTAAAAAATGCATAGGTGTGAACCTAGACTTAAGGAATGTAACTATTTGACATATCTTTGTAATGTTTTTGTGATACCTGAGGGAAGCTATTTTAAATAATCCAGACAATTGTAGATAGTTTAGGTCCATTTTACAAGAGAGAGAAAATGTAATATTTTATCTTTTTCTTTCACAGTGGGAAAACAAGTTTAACTTCATTTTTTTTGCTCAATATTCAATTTTTAGTCAGCATAAAAATTGTAGATGTCAGCATTGCTATGTAACATTATATTAATATATATTCCACTAAACCCCAGCTCCAAAAAAAACATTTTGTTCAGATAACATTTTAACTTCTGTCTAGGGACTGTATTGGGGACATTTTTCCTTATGTTTTGTCCCTATTACACCAGGATAGAAAGTGAGCAGAGCCTAGGCCACTGGCCCAGATAGACTCACACAGCAGTAAAAATACACATCCAAATCAACAGAGGTGCTTTCTCTATTTCAGTGTTTTTGATTCTGGCTCTGTTTCTTTTGTAAAGATTTATTTTACTGTTTGTCCCCATAAAACTATGACAGAAAATGAGGAGAGATCGTTCGGTTTGGGATACAGACAGTAATAAGTACCTAAGTGCCTAGGTGATGTTCAAACCCATCATCACATTTCTAGAACTGGGCTTTATAATGGAATCGGGATGAAGGCTTGGTTATGGGTTATCAGTACCACTCCAGCTACAATAAATAAAGAAGAAAGAAAAGTTATGTAGGGAAAGATGCAAAGCATTAAATGATTAGTAGCAGGGCTTTTCTTCTCAGGGAATAGGTACAGGAACTCCCCCCTTCTGAGTCGCCCTTCATCTCTGCCCTTCCTATCCCTGAGTTCCATCCCCTACCCACCTCCCAGTACCACACCTTTCAGAGAATAGAGAGACACAGTAGCGCTCATCTGAGTGCAGTAATTAGTAAAAGGTACAGGATTTATTAAAATTTTAAATTGGCAACTCACAATTAATCAGGCATGTCACAATAGGTGGCTTCACTATATAGTCCTGGTCCAGATCGCTGGCGGTATTAGGTGCTGATGATGGCTCACTCACTGCAGGGTTCCAGTGCTTCAGCAGTCACCTTCCTGTCAGCTGTGGTATCTCTGGGCATGGAATGCGGGGCTGTCAAGCATGCGTTCAGTATTTTGTATGGATTTTTTTAATAATAACAAGAAAGATAGTAAAACAGATCCCTTGCAATGACCAACAATAGACTCCGCCCAAGAAATAATAGACCCCCCACCCAGCAACAATAGATTCCCCACACAACAATAGACTTCCCCTCAGCAACAATGGACCCCTAGCAGCAATAACAGATCTCTCAGCAGCCAGCATCAATAGAACCTCCAGCAGCCAGAAACAATAGTCGATCCTGCCCAGCAACAATTGACCCCCCCAGCAAGATAAGACCCCCCCATCAGCAGCAGTAGACCTGCCCAGCAACAATAGACCCCCACACAAAAATAGATCCCTACCAGCGACAATAGATCCCCCAACAGCCAGTGTCAATAGACCCTCTAGCACACCCCAGCACTCATTGCCATTAAATACATTCAGTGCTGGAGTTGCAGGAATTGCGTTTCCCCACTTTCCCGCTGTAATCCCCCTGATTAGTAGTGATGATCACATTCAAATCTGGACTTGTTTTGTAATGTTGAAGACATAATTTCGTTTTTCCAAACCACTTCTTTACAGTAGTTCTACGGGGTTGGAGAGGCTATAAAATGGCTTCAACTTACAGTACAACAGACAGATTGAACAAGTCAATTTGAATGTGACTAATCACTAACTACTATTATAACCTGGTTAAATATAAACCTTCACAGATCACAATTTGAAAGTTATTGGGGCCCATTGGTTTCAAAATCTAGTCTAGTGCTTTGATATTTTTGTCCTGGCATTATTTTTAAGCACTTTGGAAGGACATGAAACATAATATTTAAAATGACAAAATATAAAGGATCCCTCACACTTACCAATTTTATCCATGCAAAGGCATAAAGCAAAATTTCAAGTTTCAGCAGCCTGAAAATAAGTAAGTATATACATCTTTTTTACACAGGTTAGTAAGCATTGGTGTTGGGGTATTTTTAAGATTAGTTAGAATTACCCCGGTAAGTCAGCTGGTCATTGCAATAAAAGATAGTGTCTGCTCATCTCTCCAGGTTGTCCATTTCTCCTTCGTTCCAGTGTACAGTCTTGAAAACCTCTTTGGCATTCAACAAATGTGACAAACACTTGTATTTCTTAGTGTGTGATTGGTTCTTTCATCTTGACCAGCATTTAGAGACCTAAGGCTGGTCATACACAGTTCGAATCTCAGCAGGAACCGGGCAAGATTTGTACCATAAATTGGCAGGCTGAATGTACCAAGTTGATTGATCAATCAACTTGGGTACAACCAGACTGTCGGATTTGCTTCCACTGCTATAGCTGCTAATGATAACCACTGTCCTCTCCAGGTGGGGACGGCTTCCTCTGCCTTTCCCCGCACCCCCAGCACTGTCTGTGTTGTGATTGTGGTTGCAGGAAATACATTTTTTTCCATATATGGTCTTTTTAACACATTGTTGAGATGAGTTAAAGCAAGCCAATATATTTTGCTTGCTTCTATAACAAAAGTAAAATGTTCAGTTCATTCACTTTATAGACTCTAAACTCTAAAACCAAATGCCCTGTTACATCTCTTGGGGTCTCCAGCAAAGCTGTCTCTAGACTCACCTCTAGATCTTTAGGAAGGGGTTTCATACTTAATGGTATTTATTGAGCAAAAAGCTGAAGGAGTAAGTGCAACTGACTTTTTCTCATAATGCCTTGAGGATATAAAGGGTAGACCCTGTATCACAAGGGGAAGCTCTCACTGTTGGAGACCCTGAGAAATAAAAAAATCCCACACTTGATTTAATTCCCTTCTGTACAACAGAAAATATGAAATATATTTTTAGCGAACTTATACTTTAATAAGAAAGCTGTGCACACTAACACTTCTATAGAATTATACACTTTTATTGCTTTCCCACATTATATAAAATTATAATAAATGTGTGGAATTACAAAAGAGTGAAAAAAATAAAAAACATAGTGACAGATCCACCCCAAGCCTAAAAATCTATAACATTTGATAAATGACAAGGACAAAGAATGAAATAAACTCTAACAGCAATGTGGAAGAAAATGAAAAGAGTATAGGGAAGTAAGACTAGCAGGGAGATGGAGGGAGGTTACAGAGGTGAGAATGGTCATAAAACAGACATAAAAATATCTAGTTGTGATTTAAGAATCCCCGGGACCTATTAAGTCAATTTTCTCTCCTGTCAAAAAGTATTATCACTGTCACTTCAAAATGCTTCTTCCCCTGAATGTTTCCAATTTTCTTTTGCAGGACAGAGATATTATTAGCTTCCTTTACTAATCACCCAGCTTTGTGGCCTGGTATTGCATGTCTGTTAATTCATTGTCACCCGGCCGCTCTATAATAAACCACAAAGGACATCACTATTATACACCAGTGGGATATCATTTTGACACTCAATAAAGGACCTTGAAATAGAACCCCAAAGGCAAAGAAAATATATTTAATTAAAATGAATGGCTTTTGCCCTGAATGCTGCCTTTACAGTGACCTGGGCTGCTTAACTCCCATGGGGATTTAGTAATCATTTCCTCTGTGACTTGTGCTCTGTCTTCCATGCTGTGTTTAGCCATTTTTGCTTTCTTTTGCTATTTAGATATCATTCAGGTTAACATTCTTTCCAATGTTTTTTCTTCAGTGCTGGCAAATTATTTGAACTTAAAAAAGTGCATTGTTTTCCATGGGGCTTGTTCACACCATGACATTGTGATGAGAGGCGTAGCATTATCATAATAATTTCACCTCTCAGTATGTTCTGTAGCAACACTGGCAAAAATTCATTGCAAACAATTTTTATCCTGTAATGACATACACAATGCTTCAAAGCACCTGTAAGCACTAGAAAAATGCATATAAAAATACTTGCCCTATACCAGTGGTTCTCAGCTCCTGTCCTCAGGACCGACTAACAGGTCGGGTTTGCAGGATAACTGAAATACATCACAGGTGATATAATTTTCTGCTCAGGGATTGCAGTATTCTAGTCTGCATCTCCCCAAGGTAATACTTAAAATCTGGCCTGTTGGTGGGTCCTGAGGACAGGAGTTGAGAACCACTGCCCTATACTGTCATCACTGTGTATAGACTGAGTAGGTCTAAACTCCAAATGGACAAAATTCAGTTTGCTAAAACACTGTGTAATCTTAAACGAGAGGTAGGGACTTAAAAAAAAAAAAAACTCACCTAGGGGGATGCATCTGTCCCCTGCTGGCTGTGCAATGAGAACACCACTGCACAATCAAACACCCCTGAATGGTCAGTTCTCCCCTCCGCTCTGAACAGAGAGCCATGACTGTTAGTCAGTGGCTCCCTGCTGTGCCACTCTAGCGCTCGCTGGAGTGCTAGGCTGTAGAGCAGAAGATGCTCTCTGGGTCTCTAAATGGATCGCTGAGAGGCTGAGGCAGCTGCCGGTCCAGGCATCTGTGGGGACCCCAGCCATATGGTTGGTATCTTTTCAGAGCCTGGACCAGCTCTTTAAAAAATGTATCACAGCAGTCCAGAACTAAGCGCACTTAGGAGGAGTATAGCCAAAAAAAGCCTTTAAGGTAGAATTACAGGTCTGGATATTTTTTACATAGCTACTGTATATCAGTCCCACTTGGCCCAATGTAACTATGCATATACCATACCCGGCCAATGCCCCTGAAAGATTGAAATCACTGTAGCAGGTTACCTGCTCATTATAGAAACCATTCAGAGATTTGTTTGCATTTTTTCCAGGAATACAAAATATTCTCTGATTGAATGAGGTGGAGAGGTAGGGTGGAGATTTCACAACCCCCCTCTCATCCAATCAGAGAAGGATTTGCAGTCATTGGGAAAATGCAAAGCATTCTCTGAATGGTACCCATGCCTAGCGAATGGTCTCCTGTGGTGTGTAAGTAGCTGGGCAAAAAAAACAGTGGTGCCCTAAAATGGCTAAAAGGGCTCCAACAAAAAATAGACACTATGCCACGTCCTAACACTAGAATTGAAAGAGTTGAGTACTGAAAGCAATGGACTTTATCGACATACACAAGGTATAAAATTGAAAGATTTATTGGTCTACATTAAAAAGGGATTACACCATACAGATAAAGTTAATTAATACAAACAAAGTCTACAGTGCATAATAAACAGTACAGTAGCAGGGCAGCTGCTTGGCACAGGACCTGGAAGTCAGTTATGATCACTGTAGTAGCAGTGCCTACTACAATGACTTCCAGCTTCCAGAGGGATTAGCCAGGTATGGTATGCACATAGTTGCACTGGTGCATATGTAAAAATATCCATACCTGGAATTCTTTAGTAAACTATTGTCATTTTTTTTCATCCTTATTTGGATTTTCTGAACTTCTGCAGCCTCGTTTGCCACTTCTTGTCTACATGCCCCCTCCCACCATCAGCAGAATATCATTGCTCAGTACCAACCTTCTGATAGTGACCATGCAATCACTGTAAAATAAAGAAGAACGGGCTCACCATCCTTGCACATTATCCATGTGGTATCTTAAATAATAAATTAAAGGAAGTATATTCTCAAACAAATCAATGATAAAAGCATAGCAGGGTCCATAGTAGACACAAAGCAACCAGCTGCTAACACCTGTGTCCCCATGCCTTAACATGGTAAATAAAAAAAGGTTGTGCTGCTAACCAATTATTTAAATTATTCCAATACATGTGTAAACTCACAAATAAAACTTATACAAACATATTGACAATTAATATCAAAGAAATATGCAAACACAAATTGATGGACATTAAACAACGTATAGTGATCAGTTTTTTCTTGAACATCCAGTAATAAAGATTGTGTTGCTTCGTTCATGCTCTTAAATGTCCCACAGCAATGTGGATATAAACGTGCTCTTAAATAAAAACACACGTGCCAACTCAGTGCTCTCAGAACTCTCACCTCCAATAAATAAAAATTGTGCCTGTGTGTGATCATCCACTCCAATTTACGGACACTCCAAAGCCTTCTGTTTACTGAGGACTCTCCTGCTGCAATGCACAATGCCACCAATATATCTGGGGTATGGTCCCTTTAAAACTCCAGACTACTCATGCGGCTATACTCATGTTGGTAAATAACATATAAAAACTTCCCATAGTGTAGTATGTTAAAATGTGCTCTTTTATTATAATGCTAACACACTTACAATGTAAAAACTCTTAAAAAGCCACAGTAAATGATACCAGGTACCATCACTTCTTGTCCGTGCCTGCCTCTGCTTACGCCCTACGCGTTATGTCATGGTCACATGGCTTCACAAGATGACCATGATGTAATGCATAGGGCAAGCCGCAGACCGAAAGTGACATGGGAGTGCGTCCCGGTACCTGGTGTCATTTATTGAGGCTTTTTAAAAGTTTTTACCTTGTAAATGCATTATCATTATAATAAACACATTTTTTTTTACTGCAGGAGATTTCAAGACCCATATAAGATCTATGAATGACTGTATGTAAACAGACTTATGTCTGTTTACATCAGACTATTATTATTATTATACAGGATTTATATAGCCCTGACAGTTTGCACAGCACTTTACATTATTAGGGCAGACAGTACAATTACAATACAATTCAATACAGGAGGAATCAGAGGGCCCTGATCGTTAGTGCTTACAATCTAGGAGGGAGGGTTAAATGATACGAAAGGGCAGTAAACTGCGGGGGATGAGCTGATTGAGAAAATAAGGAGTGTAGTTGTTAGGTGGTGGCAGGATAGGCTTCCCTGAAGAGAAAAGTTTTCAGGGATCGCTTGAAGGTGGATAGAGTTGGGGACATTCTGACCGATTGGGGTAGGGAGTTCCAGAGGGTGGGAGAGGCTCGGGAGAAGTCTTGGAGGCGAGTATGAGAGGAGGTGATGAGGGAGCTGGAGAGCAGGAGGTCTTGGGAGGAGTGAAGAGGATGGTTAGGTTGGTATTTTGAGACAAGGTTAGTGATGTAGATGGGAGCAGAGTTGTGGATGGCTTTGTAGCTGATTGTTAGTATTTTAAATTTAATTCGTTGGGCGAGTGGCAGCCAATGGAGGGATTAGCAGAGGGGGGTGGCAGACGTTGAACGTTTTGTAAGGTGGATGAGTCTGGCAGTGGCATTCATGATGGACTAGAGAGGGGCTAGTCTATTTAAAGGTAGACCAGTGAGGAGGGAGTTGCAGTAGTCGAGACGAGAGATGACCAAGGAGTGAATCAGGAGCTTTGTGGTTTCATTGGTTAGGAAGGGACGTATTTTAGAGATTTTGCGGAGATTGAGGCGGCAAGCCTTAGAAAGTGATTGGAAGGGGGGCCAAAAGGAGAGTTTAAAGTCCAGGATAACACCAAGCACCCTGACATGTGGGGATGGGTGGATGGTTGTGCCATTGCTCTTGACAGAGAAGGGAAATGGAACGTGGGGGAGGAAATATTATGAGTTCAGTTTTGGACAAGTTGAGTTTAAGAAAGTGGTGTGACATCCAGGCAGATATGTCTGTTAATAAGCTAGTGATACATGAGGAGACTGATGGGGTGAGTTGGGGGGTGGAGAGGTAGATTTGGGTATCGTCAGCATATAACCGACCCAGGGAAGAGGTGTATATTGAAAATAAGAGGGGTCCAAGAACAGAACCTTGGGGGACCCCAACAGAGAAGGGAAGAGGGGAGGAGTAGGTAGAATTGTAGGTTACGCTGAAAGTGCAATGGGATAGGTAGGACGAGAGCCACTGAAGAGCACAGTCACGAAGACCGAGGGAGTAAAGTTTTTTGAGGAGGAGGGGGTTATTTACCTACGTACAAGGTAATGAAGGGTCAAGTAGGTCCAGGTCCTTGTTTTACCTTTTCAGATGTAATAAAAGGTAGAAAAGTCTGGATGCGCACTACCTAGACTCCATCAGCGGGAGTTGTGAGGTGTCTTTGACGGGAAGAATTTAAGTGTTTACTGGTTGATTGACGTTTTTGCTTACCTGTGAAGAGATATGAGGATGAGGTCCTAGAAAGCCGACGGAAACTATGACAGCTGGTGGGGGAGGAGGAGTTTTTTGAAATGAGGGAGCCAGAAGCACTGACACGAGAAGTCACCGAGAGCAGGATGGATAGGGTAACGTGAAAGTCGCATTGGATGTT
>BLSH010535910.1:1755596-1821299 GCA_018402905.1 Glandirana rugosa | reverse complement strand
AACATTTTTTTTTGCTAGAGAATTACTTAGAACCCCCAAACATTATATATATTTTTTCAAACACCCTAGAGAATAAAATGGCGATTGTTTCAATACTTTTTGTCACACGGTATTTGCGCAGCGGTCTTTCAAGCGCGATTTTTTTGGAACAATTTTACTTTTTTGAGTTAAAAAATAAGACAACAGTAAAGTTAGCCCAATTTTTTTCCATATTGTGAAAGAGGATGTTACGCAGAGTAAATAGATACCATACATGACACGGTTGAAAATTGCGCGCACTCGCGGAATGGCGACAAAGTCCGGTATTTAAAAAGTTCCATAGGCGACGCTTTAAACATTTTTAACGGTTACCAGGTTAGAGTTACAGAGGAGGTCTTTTGCTAGAATTATTGCTCACACTCTGGCGATCGTGGCGATACCTCACATGTGTAGTTTGAACACTGTTTTCATATGCGGGCTCGACTTACGTATGCGTTTTCTTTGCTGCGCTAGCTCGCGGGGACGGTGGCGATTTAAATCTTTTTTTTTTTGTTTTTTTTTTAAATTTTATTTATTTATTTATTGTTACTACTGTTCCTTTAAAAAAAAAATCTGATCACGTTTATTGCTATCACAAGGAATGTAAACATCCCTTGTGATAGTAATAGGTGGTGACAGGTACTCTTTTTGGAGGGCCGGGGGGTCTAAAAGACCCCCCATCCCTCCTTTGCACTTCACAGTATTCAGATCGCCAAAAACGGCGATTCTGAATACTGTAGTTTTTTAAAATTTGGTGCCGTTAGCCGCCGAGTAAACCGGAAGTGACGTTGTGACGTCGCATCCGGAATTTGCCGAAGGAGACCCGATCAGAGTCGATTACGGCTTTGATCAGGTCTCCTTCCAGCCGGCGGACGCGCCGGATCGTCACTCCGGTCTCCCGGTGGGACGGGAGGCCGGAGAAGAGCGGTGGAAGGCGGCGGGAGGGGGGGCGTCCCCTCCCGACTCCCATTTCCCCTGGATAGCCGACCGCCCGCTCTAAAAAATGATACCGGGATATAGCCTGCAGGTGCAGGCTATGTCCCGGGAGAGCCGCTCAACCCCGACCACCGCCTATTTACGGCGCTGGGGCTGAACCGGTTAAGTACCCCCAACAGGCCATGTTTTCAGGTTTTCCTTTATCTTGCACAGGTGCTTTCCATTCAGAGTCGGTGGCTTGGTATTTTGAACAGCAATTTTATCTAAGAGAAATTCCCAAAACATGGCCTGTGGGGGTACTTGAGGAATGAGGTTGAGAACCACTGCCATAGACCATACAATATGGGTGCAATCAAATGAGAAACAAACAAAGAACTTCCTCCGATCCACAATATCTTCAGAAGTGTGAAACACCTCTGCAGTGCCCTTCACCACCACTTGTGGGCATTCACTCACCTGATACTGTGGACCCCACTAATATATGAAGTAATATATGAAGTAATGACTCAAGTAATGACTCAAATCCCTCTTCGCTCCATGAAGCTGACCATCAGATTGCAAGTACGCTCTCAATAGCCGATAAACCAAGGAAGAAAGCACAGACAGCCGATAGTGCAGACCACTTAATTCATATTTATTATTAAAAACAAGTATTGCACTTACATGTAATCCATAAGTTCAGGCATGGTATAAACACAGGCAAAACACTGTTCTCTAAGATAGCGTCAAAGCCCCCACCCGACGTGATGATGCCACTGCCCACCTGATGTGTAGCACCGAATGTGCTTTCTCAAAGTTTTTCATCCTTTGAGAAAGCCAATTGGGTGCTACGCATCAGGTGGGAAATTACATCATCATGCTGTCCACAATGCACTTAACTGAATGAAGCCATGCCACAACTGTTCTGCACATGTGTGTAGTGCGAGTTCTGTGGATTGTTTAGCTGCACATCCTAAGCTAGCCTAACAAACTGCCTGAAGAACTTCGCTGTGGTTTAGTGTGCAGCAACTGTCCAGGGCAGTGTGAACGAACCCTAATGTTTCATCACTTATTGCCCTTTTTGTCCCAAAATCTCTTCATTTTTTTTTTGTATGGTGAGAAGGGTATAAACATCTGACAATCTTTGCTGCCCGTGCCTTCTTGTCCAGCTGACAATCATACCCAATATTTCTTGCATTGGCAACATAGAGAAAGGAACCAAGAGAAATTCTACCAAATAGGGTCAATAGCAGAAATGAAATGCTTTCGCACTCTATACTAAAAAAAATGACTGAAGTTGCTTGCAATACAATAGCAAATTAATATAAAGTAACTTATTCTCTTGGTAAAACCCACCTCACTGATATTCAGCTTCCTCCTACCCCTTTGCCTCTCCTTTCCTCCATTGCCAGGGAGTCCAAACCCTGTATTAGCTCTCTATCAGGTAATTTTGGAGCTTACACAGGGCTAATGTCGTCCTTATCCTCCTTTTCAAATGTTCAAGCCTAATGATTGACGTTCTGGCCTGAGCATTGCAGAGAGATCATATGTTCCTCCATTCCCAGGAGGACTAGGAATTTACTTAGGGCTCCAAATGAGTGATGGAGAGTGAGGTGCAGGTAAGTTTCATTGGGCGGTGGGTAAAGCTCTGACTGGGCAAAGTGACAGATTCTCTTTAATCTCTTGTCTACTGCCATATGTTTTCAAATTATGGTAGGTTGCACATGATATTCTGAAGCCCCATTTCTAATTGGTGCTGTATTTACCACCTTGCATTATACAGCACAGGTCATATGCAAAATGAAGAGTGCCAATCAGAGCAGTTCTGTTCCTTGTGATTGCTGTGATAGTGAATCACAGTGATTACGCATGTAATCAGTATTGCTGTTTACATTTTAGAGCCCTTCCCTTCCTCTCACAACAGAGAGAGGGGGGTAAGGAGAATTTTATGGCAATTAGGACATCCTAGAGAGGTAATTCGTTATAGAATAGGGGTGTAATTATGTTCTGTATCTACTAAATGCCATGTTTTAACCACCTCAATACTAGCATGTTTCTTCATTTCCAAAAATTTGGGAAAAATATTAGATCACCTTGGGGTATTACCTTTCCAAAAAGGGTAATTTTGTATGTTTTCTTTACAACAGAAAGTAAGGGTCTCTTTCTGTAAACAAAAGTGGTTATTAAATACCATTAAAATTAAGCACTATCTGTCTCAAAAACATTATCAGTCAAACTTTCACAGCACTGAAAAATGAATGGCTTGGCAATGAAGGAGTATATACTGGCTGGTACTCAAGTGGATAAGCTGTAGTATTTTTCATATGTATACTAAGGGAGGGGGGGGAGGAGTCTACCGTTTTCATTTTAATGTAAGCATTACACTAATAATTCAAAGTATGTGCTCACTGGGAATACATTAAAGTCTTCCTTTTTATGTATTAATTGGATATATTTAGTGTTTTCAATGGGCTGTCATTTTAAAACAATATCTTGCTTAGACTGGATTTGAATATTAATATTAATATCATTATTATTACTACTCAAGCATACTAATATGCCAATCATGGAAATTTAATGCAAAACATTTTTACTTCAATCAATTTTCTGACTTAACTTTAGGGGAAAAAAAGCCTCCTATTAAACTGTTATAGAAAAGCCTGATCAGGCTGAATGTATATCCAACCCCAATGTTCCCATGTCTAAAAGAAAACTGCTATAATTCAATAAATGCCACTCTGATTCACCCAGATCATCATTACCTAGCTGTCATCTCTCCTTATGTCATTCATTTTTTTGGAGCAGCTCGGAACTTAACCAATATTTCCTAAAAGATGTTCATTGATAGTGACAGAACTCATTCAGACAGAAGCAGAGTCTACAATCTAAATATATCTGTCTGAAATGTCGACTGACAGCCATATTTAGTGCATGTATGTACATTAAAAACTCAGAATAAACCTTTAATAGATCCAATTATTGCCCAGCTGCCAGGCTTCAAAAAGTGTCTGTTTATTTTATCGTCTTTATGCTGCAGTAGAACCCTGAGCAGTATGCAAATGACGGATTGTTCGGAACACTGCCTTCCTTATACACTGATAGAATTCAGTATGGTTCTGTTAACTGATTTGCAACTGTCTTTGTATGCAGGAAAGCGAGAACTACCACATAGGGCTGTAAGTAGCACAGCTCAGATTAATGGCTGACATGGGAACCCTTCTAGCAGGATATCCCACAGAGTTCAGACAAGGGTAGCTCAATATGCTTAGGCAGTATTAAAGTTAATTAGGAAGAGATTCACCTGCAGCTATCCAAATCCATATCTCTCCTGGGTATCAGATTAAGAGCTAGTCTGTGCGTAGACGAAATCAGATAGCAACACTTGAGGCTTCAGAGTCTAATAGGAGCGTTCAGTGGATTTGAGCTGCCAAAATACCTGTTTATTTGTTAACATTTTTTTCCAACGCTAATATACTTTAGAGTGAATTTTCACAGAACTCTTACAATTGGTCTAAAAAGAAAATAAAATTTTTATAATAATATCATATTTTATTTTTTACATATCCACTATTGAAAGTGTTCATAACATGTCTGTATTAACATCAAATAACCTTTTTTTTTTTTTACTTCTCTGAACAGCTACCAAGGGAAAATCATAGTGGTGCCCATGGCAACTAAATAGATTTTGATGTTTATTTTATTGTTTTTAACAGTAGAAACTTTTTATTACAGTTTCTTTAAAGTGCAACGTGCCATAAATTTTCAAAAGTTGTGCCACAGTTCAAGTATCATAGATAAGCACAATATAGATGCATAGTCTGTATAAATCTTACAAAAGTATAATTCAGAGATTAAATGCAGAAAGCAATAAAGTACCAATACATATCATCACAGGACATCATTTTTCAAAACACATGAGAGAAAAGTATGGGGGGTGGGTGAGGGGTAGAAGGAAGAAAACGATAGGGGGGGGGGAGGGGGGGGAAGCAAATGGTGTCCAACCTTGCAGACCAGATTTTATCATATTCGGCTGGGCAGCCTCTACTCGTATAAGTAAATGGGTACAGAGGAAGTGTGGATCTAACAGCTGAACACCAATCAATGTGAGAGGGTGGGTTAGTGAGTTTCCTTGAGGAGGATTTCCATCCAGGGCATAGCAGGAATTTAGCATGTTTCAAGATAGAGAGGGAGTCGCAAAACCTAACAATAGAATCAAGGGATCCAGGGTCAAGGATACAAGGTTTTTATTTTATTAACTCAGTGCTAAAACTTCAGTAGTTGCTATAAAAAGCAATAATGACCAATTGACATGACAGTGTTTTTGTGGTCACATTGAATTTTAACTGGAGCTGAAACAGAAGGGGAAAAAATACCCAAATGGGTAAAGGTACCCATAAGTACATCAAACGATACTAAGGCGATCTACCACCAAACATCATGCATGTTTGTCTTCTTCAGACATACACAACACCAGGAAAATCATTTTGGGTAATTCATTTAACCTCTGAGTCAACCTAATATGGAGTGTACAGGATAAAGTGATCATCTTATGTCTGTGGGGATCGTAAAGTGAAGCCTATCAGGTTCTAAAAATTGGCTAGGCTAATAATAGCACCGAAGTTACCTTGAGGTGCCTGCAAGTACATGTGATAAAATTCAAAGTAATAATTTTTTTCCTGCGGATCTTGTGAATTTCACACCAAGTCTGTACACTTAGTGCTCCTGCTGGTGAAACCCCCTGCCCCCTGCCATTCACAGCCTAATATACTGTTAACACTGATCAATGTGGTTAAGGCATTGAATACAATATGGTGTAGTTGGGCCGTGCAATAGGGAAAGGGACTAACGTAGACTGGATGAAAGTAGATACCCAAAGTCTGAAACTGGAATCCAAGGTCTCCACTGCCATGCATCAATTGGTTGAAGATCCTTACAGATACTTACAGGTTGCACCTTAAATCACTTGTATTTAAGCAATATCATTAGATTAACTAGATTTTAGATTCCACTTTAGTGTATGTATACAAAAAGATGGCAGGAAATTTCCACCACCCTCCTCATAAATATGCTCTACACAGAATTCTCAGAGACTAAATTCAGATAGGATTCTCTCTCCACTACCTTAGCCTTCACTACAGTGGGAATTCTTTGCAGCAAATATGGAGCCAGGTACCTCTCATGTAGTGCTCAGGCATTACTTTGGGGCTATAGGCATGAATGAGAGCAGTGCCTAGGCATGTTAAATAGTTAAAGTAATGTTAAATACACTCATTTTTGTTAAATAGTGGATCAACAGCACCGTTGGTAAATTTCTTTAGCACATAATCTCATTATTATAGGGTCACAAACACTTATTATTTTGATTAAACACCACCACTCGCTCTGGGTCCTTTAGAGCAGTGTCCTTGAACCCACTTGTCGCTGGACACTTGTTTTCATGGATGCACACAGTTTAGAGGCACACAGCTGTCCAGGAGTGTGCATGCAAAGGGGGTACTTTAGGGCTCTTTAAGGGAAAGGGAAATTAACCACCTTAGAACTGCATGGCAGGGCTAGCACTTAAGGGAGCAAACTAAAATAGAGGAAAGGAAAACTTAACATAAAAATAAAGAGTAATTTAACGCAGTAAGTCTTATGTAAGAAATAAATATTGCCAAAAGTTTAGCTTTTTTATGACACGTACTTGATCACTATTATTGTTGCCTGGTGCCCTGATTAATGCATTTGGATATTGGTATATAGGTCTGCTTTGTAGCCTAAAAATTTAAGCTTCAAAAAACATAAGTCTTTTGGTGAACTCCATAAATGGAGCCTCTTAAAGCGGTATAGAAGTGGTTGTAAACCCTCACATATACCCAGTGAAATGACCGGCCTCAGCTTATATACAAACCCTCCTATATAACTTGTACCTGTTTGTTTGCAGTCTTCACTCCTCTACATCCATACAGAATTTATAAAGCTTGTCTGAGCTGTCTTAAAAAAGGGGGCAAAGAGCTGAAATGACACTCTGCAGAGTTCAGTGAGGAGAGCTCTGAAAGCTGATTGGGGGAAGGACCCCACCTCTCTTCACACAGCACACAGGAACAAAGATGAGGCTATCTATCAGCTGGAGCTCCCTCCCCTGTCACCTTTTTTTCTCTTGGTGTCAAGAAAACATGTCAAAAGTGACTCGCTATCATGACTGATAGCAGAGGAATGAAGCAGCAGACATAAATTACACTTAGTGCTCTGGACTGAGACAAGTACTGTACACAGTATAGAAGGGTATGCTTTGCTCATATTTCATGCCTTTAAAGCTTAAACCAAAAATGTAATATATTGCACCTTACTAATCCTTAGATATAGTGGCTACATTTGTTTCATTTTTTTTAGATGTTTTCCCTCTGGTCAGTAACACATTTCCTGTATTACAGTGCCTGCACACTAGATAAAAGAGCATAGGGGTATGTTTGGACAGCAGCATTATCAGTTTGGGGGGAAGGTAGTATTAGATATACAGTAATAGCAGATTAAGATACACTTATAAATTGAAGTCAAACTTCAACTACTAGTTTTTTTGCAGTCACATCAAACATTTGTTTACCCTTTTGAGATACATTTTCATCATCTTTGTAAGCACCCGTGTTAGTGGTAAGTGGTTTCCTCATCCCTGTAACTGCTACATCTGCAGGACAGCTTGTTATTTTGAAAATTGACTGATTTACTAAAAACAAAAGGAAAGAAAAGCTAAAAAAAGAAAATGAATACAGCCACAACATTTAATAACTGGTAAGCTGCAATATACAGTAATAAATGTTTGCTTTTGGGTTTAATACCACCTTAATCTACTGTAAATTGTCTTGTCTGCATCCAATAAGTGTGTACTCTTAACAGGGCTGTAACATGTACCAATGACTGCGCTGAATTCTACACAAATATTCCCCTAGGGCTATGTAATCGAACATTATGGCATTCAGATTTAAAGAAAAAAGTTCCAAAGTAATGTAAAGACTCTGTCTCAAATGACACAATGCAACCTTCACTTTATAATATGCAGTAGTTATGCAATAGTATATCTTGTATGATTGATGGGTTTGTCATTTACAATCTATCACTACATTACACCCCACTCCACCTCTTGAATTTTTTTTCACCTCCCAGCCCGCGCCTTCTCTCACACCTCCCACCCTCTTCCTTAAGCAAGATGTAAAACTCTGTCACAGTGCCAGAAATGATTTTAAAGTATAGCTTGTCTAATGTATGATCAACCTTCCAAAGCAGTCTGCATCATATGCAGAAGAGTAAAACACTGATGGAAAGTTTAAGCAGTTAAAAAAACACTTTCATAAGGCAGTCTAATGCTTTCTTTTCCTCCTAAAGCCAAGTAATTCTGTAGATGAATACAATGTGTTCACTGCAAAAACTAAGAATGTATACTTGGCAAATATTAGAAAAGGGAATAGTTCATCAGCTGTAACCTAGGCTGGTCAGAAGCATATCTCTCACTTTTTTCTGAGAGAGATGGAGATCAACTTCTTTACTTCCCACTCAGCGGGCACTCTCACCCACAAAGATCTTTTTCTTTCACTATGGGAAATGCTTCTTTTTTTGGATGCATGCCCAAAGAAATCATTGTTCTCTTATCAGAGGTATGCTTGCTTGAACAGCTACTAGTACTTTTATTTGTACCTTATTATTTCTTAGCCCTCAAACTGCCCAGTGGAGATAAATAAACTGCTTAAAGGAAAAATATAACTTTTGGTCAATTTTATTTACGTTTATTTTTGAATGTTTTATAAAGTAGATTTTTATATAGTTTCATCATTGATTGCAAAATTATTTGCTTCATAAACATTTAATGCAAGGGGGTTTCATTGTATAATATTTGCAAAACATTCAGAACGTTCTAGTATTTCTTTTACATTATTCAGAGACATAAGGACAAGAAGAAAGGGACATGTCCCTCCTCTGAATCATTTAGTGTGCTCTTAATAGTACATCAAATTTCAGCCTATTTACAGCAAAGTGGTATTATTTAGCTTTCTTGGCAGTGTTTTGATTCTGTTGGGAGAAGGTGGTGAGTAAATAGATTAATATGTAATAGCTCATCATTAAATTATGAAAAAGGCAACTTTTAAAATGTTTAGCCCTTATAAACATAGAACATATTTTAATAAGAGCTCTTTATATAGAAAATTTGAGTTTGGAGGCTGCATGCACTTTTATGCTACTTGTATGGACAACAACGCATAGATAGTCTAAAAATGTTTTATTACAAAAGATTATTTAAAACATACAAAGGGATTATGCCCACACACAGGCATTAAAACTGCTCTCTACTTAGTGGATAATACATAGTGATACCAAAAGCTGATTCATATGGTCTATCACAACAGGTTTATCCATATCTTCTCAACATGTTTCGTGGCAGTAAACGCTTCCTCAGGAGTGTTTTTTAGAAAGCAAAATCATCTATGAGAAAACAGCGAAAATCAAAAATACAGAAAAAAATATATATATGTAAAGTACAATGGGGTAATTTGAGGAAAAATAATAATGGGAGGAGGGACTCAAAAGAGAACCCTCAATGATTGGACAAATATTGTCCGGTACCTCATCCTGAAAGATAATATGCACAAAAACCCTAACTATTAGATTGGAAGGACTATAGCGGTACCAATGCAGTAAAAAAAATCAAAAATATTTATTTATTCAAGTGACGCAATTGCGTTATATGGGGCATAGCCCGCTTCTTCAAGAGAAATGTATTGCAGTCAAACACTAAAATAAGAAATATAGATATCAATTCCAATCTCAAGCTATCAATAAGAATACTGGTACAATAATGTGTTGTCACATACCTCAAGGTTGTATACAAGAACAAAATAAATGGAATCATAATACATGGCCTTCTTATAGTCAACTGCTGCCTCCCTCTGGTCACATGGGATAGTCCCCATACAGCTCTTTAGGGAGACCAAGCTCCTAATATCATTTAATGTAAAGATCTGAAAAGGGTATATCATATGGAGATCATAGTAACCAATATAAAACAACCCCATAGAAAAAAGACACATGTCACTGTGTATGAGATAGGGCAAAATGATAATTTAGTGTGGGGCCCCTTTAGAATACAAACTACACCCCTACTTCCCTTTCCTAACAAACCAGGCTTATCAGTAAGATGTTTTATTTTGTTTCACGTATGTAGATTTGGCTAGCCTATAAAGAATCAAGTGAATAATAGGTTATGATGACTTGGAATCTAAATGGCTTGGCTCTTTAGAGATTGGGCAAATCTGCATGCAAAGATTCAACCACACAAATTTGGTTATCCAAAAAAAGTCCCAAATGATTTTAAACCTATCACACTTGAAACACCCACCCCAAGAATACATATTAAATATAAGCAAGTCATTGCAATCTGCAATCGCCTTTTCGCCCAGATACCTGGCACAGCAGCCCTGCTATGCTTTTCTTGGGAAGACTGTGGAGTTGATTTACTAAATTCAAATAGGTGGTTCAGTATGCAAAGGAATTTTTAATAAGTTGAATGTGTTTAGTGAAAATTCACATTGCAAAGAATACCCAATCACACTCAAGGAAATTAAAAAAAAACGTATTTTTGCTTGCACATGAATGAATGATGGAAGTCAGCAGAGCTTCACTTCATTAATTAAGCCAAGGGAAATCACCATGGAAAGTAGAAATGCACTTGCAAAGTAAACAAGCTATTTTCCTTTATATAAATTAACATTTGTATGTCATGACTCCTAACCTGACTGATATTCATTTCAATATAGTGAAAAAGGGAAAACTAAAACCAGTTCTAGAAAGCAGGAATCCAAACTGAATATTGTAGATTTATTCCACTCCAAGAAGTGCATATAGGGTCTATTCATAGAATACAGCAATATAACAATTTGAATGCAAATGTTTATACATCATATATGTTATAAAGCTACTACTGTATGCATTAGCATTGGCTTTAGTTTAAAAAACTGTGTGACGAGACATTACAGTGGTTGTAAACATCTGAAATGAAAAGTTAACAGAGCACATTCCTCTATAGTGTGTTCTAGCCTCAATTCAAAGCACCTAGTGTGATTTCTGTATCCCTTTACTATCTGCATTAGTCCCTTCTGACCAGTTATTCCAACACCATAGAATCTCAGGAGATGTTCCCCCCTTCCAGCACACAGAAGGTGATTGACAGCTTCAGCTGTGCGTGTTTCGGTATGAGACTTTGTAGAGGAGGTGTGTCAATTTCCCCCACTCAGGTCTCAGAGTACACTTAGCTGATGTACAGTGTGTAATGTTAGATCCCCACCCCCTGTCTGCTAGAGCTGAGAAAAAAAACCCTTTGATCTGTGTGTTTTAGACCGCTGTAGAAGGCTGCAGATAAACAGGCATAACTTATTTAGGATGATTTGTTTTATATCTGTGAACCAGCTGAAGTTTGTCAGTGCAGTGGATATATTTAAGGATTTACAACCACTTTAATTTTATCTAGCTGATAAGCAAATCTAAATATAACAGAGAATACTGAATAAACTTAACCACTTCCTTACTGGGCACTTAAACCCCCCCTCCTGCCCAGACCAATTTTAGGCTTTCAGCGCTGTCGCATTTTGAATGACAATTGCACGAGACGTCGTGTGACATTGTACCCTAACAAAATCTTTAGCATTTTTTTCTCACAAATAGACGTTTCTTTTAGTGGTATTTGATCCCCTCTGTGGTTTTTATTTTTTGCGCTATAAACAAAAAAAGAGCGATGATTTTGAAAAAAGAACAATATTTTTTACTTTTTTGTTATAATAAATAAAAAAAAAATATAAAAAAGAAAATTATTCATCAGTTTTGGCCAATATATATTCTTCTACATATTTTTGGTAAAAAAAAATCGCAATTGTCGTATTTTGATTGGTTTGCGCAAAAGCAATTGCGTCTACAAACTATGGGAATAGATTTATGGCGTTTTTACTATTTTTTTTTTTTTTTACTAGTAATGGCGGCGATCTGCGATTCTTATCGGAACTGCAATATTGAGGCGGATATGTCAGACGTTTTTGACACATTTTTGGGACCAATGACATTTATACAGCAATCAGAAATTTAAATGTCCACTGATTACTGTATAAATGTCATTGGCAGTGAATGGGGTTAACCTGTAGGGGGCAGTGAAGGGGTTAACAGTGTTCCCTGGGTGTGTCCTAACTGTGGGGGGGCTGTGCTGGTCAGGACATAACAGATCTAACTGATCCCAGTGACAGGGATCAGTAGATCTGTCATGTCCCATTCACAGAACGGAGAACTGCCGTGTTTACATCGGCGGTTCCCCGTTCTGAGGCTGCTACAAGTGATCGGCGGGTCTCGGGCAGACATCGAGTCCGCCCGACCCGCAGGCACGCCCACGCAGCGTGCGGCGGCCGCAAGAGAATGCCGCCGCAGGCTGTGAGTGCGCGCGGGGAGCGCGCACCAGGCAGGACGTCCATGGACGTCCTCCCTGAATTTCAGAGCCGCGCTGTAGCCGTCTTTCGGGTATAGCGCGGTTCTGAACTGGTTAAGGACCGTACACACGGTACACTGGTTGTACAACGGTCGTATAGCCAGCTTGTTGTACAATCATCCGACCGTTAGTATGCGCAATTACAACAGCCGCCGTATGACTGTTGTACCGTGTGTACCAGAAGTGTCCGTTCTGGGAAACCTACGTTCCTAATTCACAAATCACATGCACCTGAACTTCCTTGGTTTACGCTTGTAACACGTCACTACGTTAAGCTTGGTTGCATGATTGCTTAGTGCATGTCAGTACGCGAGACACAACAGCCAACATACAACTTGGTCCAAAGTTGGACGTTCGGTTGTACAACCGTTGCACCCGTGTGTACGATGCATTAGTCTATTGGAATATTGTTTCAATTTAAAACCTTTCTCAGATCACAATACTTTTGTAATTATTTGATCCTTAAAACTGATGATATAAACTGATATGTGCTATATGATGACAATGATGATCCTTTCTTAACCATATATATATATGTGATTCTGGACTTCCGCCTGCAGAAGTTCATCCGCAGGTGTCGGGCACTCAATGTTCTTCGGCACCCACCAACCACCCATAAACTACACTTATTTACATAGGCAGATCTCGATTCTGAAAGGGGGGAAGGCATGAAATCTGTGTCTCTGCAAAGCAGGGACTAGAATCCATGTCTTCCCTAGTAAAAGCAGCACACATAGTAAACACAAACACTGGCTAGGCACACATTTAACCCCTTGATTGCCTAAAGCACCATACACACGGTTCGACGATCGCATACAACAGGTCGTACTCACAACCGTTGTATGCGATATCAATCGTTCGTATGCGCGATTTGAACAGTCGAACATACAACGGTCGTACAAGGGAGTTGTATGAGCAGACTAGAAAACTTGGTTGTACCAACAAGCTCTCATACGACCATTGTATCGTGTGTACAGAGCAGTTGGTACAACAAAGTTGTATTGTGCAAAACATGCATGCCCAAAGTCAGGAATGGCTGGATGCTAATTACAATCACCTGAACGTTCTTTCTTCGGACGTACGATCGTGTAGCGCAGTCAGTATGCTGCATACAACAGCCAACATACGATTTGACGCGATCGTACGTGCGGTCGTCGAACCGTGTGTACAGGGCTTTAGATGTTTAACCCCTTCCCAGCCAGTGTCATTTGTACAGTAACAGTGCATATTTTTATTAGTGTCACTGTTTATTATTATATGTTTATTAGTGTCACTGGTTCCCACAAAGTGTCAAGTGCAGTCCCGCTAAGTCACTGGTCTCTGCCATTATTGTTATAAAAAAAAATAAAAAATAAAAATTCCATAAATATATGCCATAGTTTGTAGACGCCATAATGTTTGCGTAAACTCACTATAAAATCAATATACGCGTATTGGGATTTTTACCAAAAACATGTAGCAGAATACATATTGGCCTAAATTTATGAAGAAATTAGATTTTTTTTTCATTAGTTTTTCTTGAGTTTTACATCATTACAATGCGAAATGCCATAAAATTTCAAACACAACAACAGAAAGTAAAAAATATTGTTTTTTATTTCAAAATCGTTTTGTTTATTGTGCAAGAAATAAAAACGGAGCATTGATCAAATACCTCCAAAAGAAAGCTCTATTTGTGGGAAAAAAATGAGACAAATTTTATTTGGGTACAACTTTGCACGACCGTGCAATTGTGAGTTAGACTAATACAGTGTCATATTGCAAAAAATGGCCTGGTCATGAAGGGGGGTAAATCTTCCGTGTCAAGTGGTTAATAGACTTTTTCACACTATTGATGTCCCTAGGAGGGTTTTTAAACATTTTGGCTAAATTAAGCGAAATACTACAATAATATAAATTTTCTTGAGTGAAATTGTGTCCAATCCACTGATTCTTATTCTTTTTTTTCATGGTCCTACAAGACAGGTCAACATATCTTTGTCCCATCTCTGGATTCTCAAGTTGTTAATTTATTTTTCATTGTGGAAAATGCAGCTTGATATGAGAGACTCCTTGACTTTTACTGACAACCAGACATCCAGATAAAAAACATTTTAGTTGAAAATTGCTTTTTCTAACCAGTTGCCGACCGCCCGCCGTGGCTTGACGGCAGCTCGTTATTGCGAAACGCTGTCACCTGACGGTGGGCGCAAGAATGAGTATTGTAAGCACATGCATGCCACCAGAGGCATGCTCGTGCACTCACAGTGTTTCGGGGGGGCCAGGGAGCTGGTACGGCGGACTCGATGTTACCCGCGATCACCCCCCGGAGTGACAGAACGGGGGTTCGTGCATGTAAACACGGATATCCGTTCTGACAGAGGGGGAAGGGATGTGATCACAGGCTCCCTGTGTATGGGAGCTTCGACCACTCCCCTCCCCCAGCCAGACCAGCCCCTATACAGTTAGAACGTACACAGGGAACACAGTTAACCCCTTAAGCCTCGTACACATGGTGCAACGGTTGTATGACCGGACGTCCAAAATAGTATGTTGGCTGTTGAGTCTCGCATACTGACATGCACTAAGCGATCGTACGACCAAGCATAACATGGTGACGTGCTACGAGCGTATAACGAGGAAGTTCAGGTGCATGTGATTTGTGAATTAGGAATATAGGTTTACACGAACGGACACTTCTGGGCGTTCCTGACTTCTGAGCATGCATGTTTTGCACGTACAACTTGTTGGCCCAACTTCTCTGTACACATGGTACAACAGTCGTACGACCGCTTGTTGTACAGGGTGGGCCATTTATATGGATACACCTTAATAAAATGGGAAGGGTTGGTGATATTAACTTCCTGTTTGTGGCACATTAGTATATGTGAGGGGGGAAACTTTTCAAGATGGGTGGTGACCATGGCGGCCATTTTGAAGTCGGCCATTTTGAATCCAACTTTTGTTTTTTCAATAGGAAGAGGGTCATGTGACACATCAAACTTATTGGGAATTTCACAAGAAAAACAATGGTGTGCTTGGTTTTAACATAACTTTATTCTTTCATGAGTTATTTACAAGTTTCTGATCACTTATATTTCACAAGAAAAACAGTGGTGCACCACCACATTATGGGTGTCAGGTCCGAGCATTCCTAGATGAACAGTTTCCTGGAAAGTGGATTGGTCGTCGTGGGCCAGTTGAATGGCCCCCAAGGTCTCCCGATCTGACCCCCTTAGACTTTTATCTTTGGGGTCATCTGAAGGCAATTGTCTATGCTGTATAGATACGAGATGTGCAGCACCTGAAACTATGGATACTGGAAGCCTGTGCTAGCATTTCTCCTGCGGTGTTGCTATCAGTGTGTGAAGAGTGGGAGAAGAGGGTTGCATTGACAATCCAACACAATGGGCAGCACATTGAACACATTTTATAAGTGGTCAGAAACTTGTAAATAACTCATGAAAGAATAAAGTTACGTTAAAACCAAGCACACACTGTTTTTCTTGTGAAATTCCAAATAAGTTTGTTGTGTCACATGACCTTCTTCCTATTGAAAAAACAAAAGTTGGATTCAAAATGGCCGACTTCAAAACGGCCGCCATGGTCACCACCCATCTTGAAAAGTTTCCCCCCTCACATATACTAATGTGCCACAAACAGGAAGTTAATATCACCAACCATTCCCATTTTATTAAGGTGTATCCATATAAATGGCCCACCCTGTACAACAAAAGATTTCTAGTCTGCTCCTCCAACTGTTGTTGTATGACCGTCGCACGTCGGCTGTTCCAATCGTGTGTACTAACGGTCGGGTATGACCGTTTTTGTACGACCCTCGCACCGTGTGTACGAGGCTTTAGAGCGCCCCCTGCAGGTTAACCCCTTCCCTGCCAGTGACATTTATACAGTAATCAATACATTTTCATAGCATTGATTGCTGTATAAATGCCAATGGTCCCAACAAAGTGTCTGACATATGCAATATTGCAGTCCCGATAAAAATCGCAGATTGCCACCATTACTAGTAAAATTTTGAAAAAAATTAAAACCCCATAAATGAATTATCTTTATTCGTAAACATGGCAAACCAATCAATAAATGCAGATTGAGATTTTTTTTAAGCAAAAATATGAGGAAGAATATAAATTGGCCAAAACCGATGACAAAAAAAATGTTTTTTTATATTTCTTTTTTGGACATGTATTATAGCAAAAAGTAAGAAATATTGTTTTTTTTGCAAAATTGTTGCTCTTCTTTTGTTTATAGTGGTGATCAGAAATGATGCAGAGGTGATCAAATACCACCAAAAGAAAGCCCTATTTGTGGGGAAAAAAGAACGCAAATTTAGTTTGGGTACAACGTCGCACGACCACGCAATTGTCAGTTAAAGCGACGCAGTGCCGAATCGCAAAAAGTGCTCTGGTCCTAAACTGGGAAATTCTTCCGGGGCTGAAGTGGTTAAATGACAAACTACAAAAAAAGACAACGGCCCCATTTGTGGCATATATCCTTCACAGATGATTTCCAAAATATATCACATTTCTATAGCTATTTTCTGCCCTTTAGCTACCAGCCTAAAATACGCCTTTACCAATTTTCTGCATTCTGTCAGCATATGCATATCTTATTCCTCTCAGTGTTCTCTATGATAAGGAAGTTATCATTAGCAGCAGTAACTGGCAACCTTAGCAACAGATCAGACTGCAGCAATCTTGTTTAAATTGTTTCAGATTCATTGTGCTCTAACGGTGCCTCAGAGAATAGAAAAATACAGCACTCAAAACACAATTATGAAAAACATTTAATGAGTTTTAGTGAAAAAAAAGGAAATGGAAAAATTCAACTTGTTAGTCATGCTGTGGAGGTCAGCTTCCATGAAAGGAAAAAATAATGCCTGTACTGTAATAAAGGCCCCTGTATAGTATGTCACTAACCATAGGCGTGCGCAGCCTTTTGCCTTTGGGTGTGCACCTCAAGCCAAAGCTCAAACACATGTGCATCTGTGGGTATATATATATATATATATGGCTGTGGATGTACAGGAAGTGGTTAATATACACTAATTAGTATTTTATGTATACCAAAGACATGTAGCAGAATATATTTTACCTAAATTTAGGAAGAAAAATGATTTTATTGGATAGGTTTTGAAACAGAAAGTAGAAAATATGTTTTTTTTCTGTTTTTCGTTCTTTTTGTATCCATTTAGCAAAAAATAAAAACATAGTAGTGATCAAATACAACCAAAAGAAAGCTCTATTTGTGTGGACAAAATTATATAAATGTAATTTGGGTAAAGTGTTGCATGACTGCGCAATTGTCAATAACACGGTTAAGTAGCAAAAAATGGCCTGGTCATGAAGGGGGAAAATCTTCCAGGGGTCAAGTGGTTAAGTTGATCTTTATATATATATTTTTTCTTAAATTGTTCTCACACATGTTAAAATAATGCTTTGATATCTGATCAGATATCAAAGCGTTATTTTAAGACATGTGAGAACAATTTTAAAAAATTACTTTTAAAAAGCTAATGAAATTTGAAAAGTGTATATATGGGAAAAAAAAAAATGATATACACCAATAAATGTATATACATGAAAAAAGGCAGCAATTCAAATCGATATGAACCCTGACTTGGCTCAAAAAAACAATGTTTGTCAGCAAAAATGTGTGTGTATATATATATATATACAGTCAGGTCCATAAATATTGGGACATTGACACAATTCTAATCTTTTTGGCTCTATACACCACCACTATGGATTTGAAATGAAACAAACAAGATGTGCTTTAACTGCAGACTTCCAGCTTTAATTTGAAGGTATTTACATCCAAATCAGGTGAACGGTGTAGGAATTATAACAGTTTGTATATGTGCCTCCCACTTTTTAAGGGACCAAAAGTAATGGGACAGATTAACAATCATAAATCAAACTTTCACTTTTTAATACTTGGTTGCAAATCCTTTGCAGTCAATTACAGCCTGAAGTCTGGAACGCATAGACATCACCAGACGCTGGGTTTCATCCCTGGTGATGCTCTGCCAGGCCTCTACTGCAACTGTCTTCAGTTCCTGTTTGTTCTTGGGGCATTTTCCCTTCAGTAAGTGAAATGCATGCTCAATCGGATTCAGGTCAGGTGATTGACTTGGCCATTGCATAACATTCCACTTCTTTGCCTTAAAAAACTCTTTGGTTGCTTTCGCAGTATGCTTCGGGTCATTGTCCATCTGCACTGTGAAGCGCCGTCCAATGAGTTCTGAAGCATTTGGCGGAATATGAGCAGATAATATTGCCCAAAACACTTCAGAATTCATCCTGCTACTTTTGTCAGCAGTCACATCATCAATAAATACACGGCGGTTCCCCATTCTGTGAGGTGGGTATGCCAGATCTACTGATCCCTGTCACTGGGATCAATTAGATCTGTCATGCCCATGCCAACCCTGCCCCCCTACAGTTAGAACACACCCAGGGAACACATTTAATCCCTTCACTGCCCCCTTAGTGTTAACCCCTTCTCTGCCAATGACGTTTAAGCAGTAATCAGTGTCTATTTTTAGATCTGATCGCTATATAAATGTCATTGGTCCCAAAAAGTGTCAAAAACGTCCGACGTGTCCGCCACAATCCTGATAGAAATCACAGATCACCGCCATTAACAGTAAAAAAATAAAAATAAATAAAAACGCCATAAACCAATGTCCATAGTTTGTAGTCGCTATAACTTTTGCACAATCCAATCAATATATGCCGATTGCGATTTTTTTTTACCAAAAATATGTAGAAGAATATATATCGGCCTAAACTGATGAATACATTTTTTTTTTATTTTTGGATATTTATTATAGCAAAAAGTAAAAAATATTGTTCTTTTTTCAAAATGGTCGCTCTTTATTCATTTATAGCGCAAAAATAAAAACCGCAGAGGTGATCAAATACCACCAAAAGAAAGCTCTATTTGTGGGAAAAAAAGGGCACCAATTTTGTTTGGGTACAAAGTCGAATGACCGCGCAGTTGTCATTCAAAGAGTGACAGCGCTGAAAACTGAAAACTGGTCCAGGCAGGAGAGGGCTTTAAGTGCCCAGTAAGGAAGTGGTTAAACCTGCTGCTTGAACAAACAAAAATCGGTATTTGTGTACCCAGTTTCAAACTATGTTGGATTCAACTCCTGTATCTTAAGAGTTAGACTGTCTGTGAATTCTGCCAAGTTGGTAAATAGCCATATTGCTGTATTAAAATCTAAGGAGAGTTTTAATTTGCTTAAAATGGCATTTTAAACAGTTTGAAGTTGTGATTCCATAGGCAATTGTTTTGAAGTTTGGTAAGCTCACTAAGTAAAGTAATACAAAAAACAAAAAGTGTGTAATTTATAGTAACCAAAGATAGTCTCTATTGTACAGGCCATACATGGTACAATCTCTGTACAGTCTCCTCTACAGTTACCAAAGTATGTAATATGAGGACCTATCTAAGCAATCTATTTAAATCAATCTATTTATTAAATGTTATCTTTGTGTAGAAATCTCCTGTAATTAATACCAATCACTGCAGTTCTTTCTCTTTGTACAGAGTGACTGATCTTATCCCTGCCCCCACCTGTAGTTTCATGCAGGGAGCCTGTAGTGTTTGGACCCACAGGGTCCCTCCCACAGCTCTGGGAAGCACAGTGATGATGTCACCACTACTTTTACCTTATATGGTAACTTTTGGGTTTATCAAGGTATTTGGTGTGCACCAATTGGATTTATATCTTTTGTAGCTATTGAGAAATATATTTAAAGAAAATGTAAACCCAACATCATATTTATGATATGTGCCTGCTGTACCATGTACTTGTATAAAAAAAGTACCATTCTGTTCTCTTTGTATTGCTTCATTTGTCTGAAAACCTTGGTGTTTCTACCAGTCCCTCTGCTTTACTATAAAAATAAGAAACTGACCATACTAGCCAATAAAGCCACTAGAGGACACCATAGTCACTGTTTCTGACTGTGCTGGAAACTTAGCCTGCTCTACTACAATGATCAGGGTGGAATGTTTTGCCTTTCATTTCTATTTTAAACTAAATGTGTTGTTTTACAAGGTGATGTTTCACATATACTTTAAAGAAACATTTTTGCGCCCAGAGGAACTGGCCGAGATTTGAAGAATGTATGGGCAGGCTGAACGTATCCAAGTTCATTGATTGTTTAACTTAGGTACAACCAGCCTGCCAGATTTTGCATGCGATTATTACTAGCAGCTGTGTAGCACACCCCAGTAGGTACTGCTGATGAACTGGATCCACCACTGGATTCTGCACAGCCAGGCACACTGTATTTTCAAAAGCACTCCAGAGTCAAAGAACAGTCCATGACTTTTTTTTGTTATTTATTGAGGGTTAACAACTTGGATAGGGATGGGAGGTTATGGAGTGCCTATTTGACTTCAGCAACACGTTACCAACATCTTCAGGGGCATCTTCCTATATATAGTCTATATACAGTTTCCTTTACTCTCTTCCTGCAAATGCTTGCTGGCTCCAGCTGAATCACTGTTAGTTGATCTGACAGGCTCTCAGTCAGATTTAGCAATAGCCCTTTACATGCAGGAACACATAGACCCTTGTGGTGTAGTAAAAAAAAACAACGAGACAGCTTGTACGTCTCCTCTGTGGCTACTGATCCAAACACCACCTCTTCAAGCACTGCCAGCCCACCTGGCTGCAGCTACCCTTTTTACTACACCTCCAGGTTAACTCCTCACACCAGTCCTCCAGACTGACTCTTCACCAGCCCACCTGCTTGACTCTTCAGGAGATCTCCTGGTGAAGGATGAAGACTTAAGCACACCGCTGTCTTCAGGTAGAACTGGCTAAATGTGGCAGTATTCCCCTATTGTTAGTCCTCAGCAGTGCTGATCTACTCACTCTGTCCTCTCTTGCTCCCTTGCTTCCAGGAAGGCTTCCTCCCATGTGTAATGGTAGGATCCTTCCAGCACCTGAGCCCTGGGCCAAGGCAGGACACCCCCCACCTCCAGACTAGGGGGCACCCTGAGGGCCACCAACAGCCTCCTCTGCACTGTATCTCCATCTTCCACCTGACTGCCCCTGCTGGCATTGCCCATGCCTATGTATGAGGCAAGCTCTGCCCCCTGCCAGCCCACTACTTCAAGACAGTTCCTCATAACCTCCATCCACTAGTTCTAGAACATTCTCCAGTGTTCAGTTAAGCTTTGGAAATGAAATAGAGCAGCTGTTTGGTTGCCATGCACATCTGCTCCACATTCTGGGTGCTCCAGTTTTGATAAATTGCCCTCTGTATATCTAGATCACATAGCATGCAGTATAATGCATATATAACATATATTTGTAGAAAAAAAAAAAAGTAAAACAACAAACAAACATAAATTCAAGTGTGTGTTAAGATATGTGAAATTATTTTTTCAGTTCTATCATCTTTCTTCTGGACCTGCAGGTGTCATGAATGGTTTTACTTGACAGACATCAGTCTTTTCCAATTTTGTAAATTAAGAAATTAATCTCAGCTACAGTTGTAAAATGGGGGTACTAAATCTGACCTCCTGGGGAGATATAAAAAACACAAATTAATGCAGCTCTGTATTTAGTGTATCATTAAAGGTTAACTTCACTTTATAAATTACCTTTCCCTGACAGCTCTGTAATTTTCTGTAAAATGCAATGCAATATGGCAACCTGGAGGTCATTTTCATACAGATGGTGTACAGAACGCCCCCCCTCCCCTCCCAGGAATGTAATTTCCAGCATGCACGATTGGCTTACTGATTTTCCCAGAAGTCTGCACTAAGATACATGCCAGATTTTAGGCATCTCCTGCAATAAAAAAATAATTTATGGTGATATACTCCCACAGGGAAATTGCGTCTAACGAAATGCAGATCCTGCCACTTTTATCATTAGAGCCCTGCAAGTGCCGCAACTAATTGATAATTATAAAACTACATAATTATAAAACCCACACAGATTCACTGTGCACATAGACACAGCCAAACAAACAGCTATTTTTTCAGAAAAATAAAAGGTAGAAATCTGCAACATTTTTTTTTACAACAAAAGTAGATTTACTCTTTTTTTTCTAAATACAAACAGTGTAAGAAACTGAATTTGACTTGGTATCAGCTTCTTACAGTTTCTGTACAGCAGAGCTTAGGCAGTCTGTTGTATTGTGGTTCAAAGAGCAAGCAAATAGGAGGTGTAATCAGAGTGACATAGAGAAGACCTCACCGGTCTTCTGCTTCTCTTTTCACTCTATATTCACAGGCTGGTTATGAAGACCCATAAGGAGACCTGTATGTAGCCAGGGCCAAGGGTAGGGGTACCCAAACTGGGAGAAATCACAGACACAGTCCAGAAAGTTGTATATTTTCTTGTATATTGTAATATAATTATCAGAAGTAAATGTAATTAGTTGTTCCAGGCACTAGTATCCAAGTAATATTTTTATACATACAGTTGTCAGAAAAAATACATTAATGGCATAGTGTTGCAGTGATAGTATACTCAGTAATGTGCAGTATTTCAGCAGCAGATTACTTATAGTGGCATAGTGTTGCAACAGCAGAGGAGTCTGACATGGCTTAGCAATGGCTCAGGTTTCCTGTTTCAGGGTGGCTCCTTTCTCTTGCAGCATCCTATGGAGTCACTTTGCAAGCAGGAACTAGAGTTGTGCCCCCCTACACAGTGTGTATCAATAGAAACACACGGCCCCATAGTAAAGGATAGCAAGGTGCTCCTCTGCTCCTCCTACCTCCTCTCCTGTTCCTTCTCCAAACTAACAGAGTTATTTCAGACTGCACTGTCCACTGTTATTTTTTTCTCTCCTGTGAAGACCAGAAGTTCAGGGAAGAAGCACTGAGAGAGCAGGAGTCAGCAGTATTGAACATTGTAAACTGCAAGTGCTGGGGTAAGAGTTGTAACAAATAGTTTACTGGGGAATGTTTATTTTATTGTTCTCAGCGAGTTAACCGCTTCCCGCCTGGAGGGCGTTCTAGACGTCCTCCCATTTCAGTGGTTATACCAGGATAATGCCTGCACCTACAAGCATCATCCCGGTATTGATATTTTCAGCCGGCGATTCACTAACAGGCAGAAGTGATCTGAGTGGCTAATCAGCCACTCAATCACTTTTGTGGGTGGCAGAAGGGGGTCCCACCCCCCTCCCTATGTCAGTTCCTCTCTCTCTGTATAGGGCAGCCATCGCCACCACCACATCGTTCCCGAGGAGAGCCCGGGAGCATTATGGTGGCAGCAATAGCTGCCCTGTCCAGAGAGAGAGAGAGGAACTGACATTGTTCCCCTCTCTCTGTAACCCTGTAAACCGGGAGCGATGAGCAGTTTGTCACTTCCAGTTCCGCCCCTTTGTTTACCTGGCCAGCAATGGCCAGGTAAGTAGTCGATCAGATCGATCTGTGTCTGATCAGCTACATGGGAGGCCAGAGGAGATATTTGTGTTCTAATAAACCCCAAATCTCTCCATAAAGAGGACCTGTCACAGTCCATGCTATCACAAAGAATGTTTTTTCATCCCTTGTAATTGCAATAAAGTTAGTATGAAAAAAAATAGTGTAAAAAAAAGCATAAAAAATAAATAAATAAATAAAAATTTAAAACATTTAAAGCGCCCCCCTCCCACGGTGCTTACACACAAATACGAACGCATACGCTACTCCCGCATGCATATGTAAACAGCATTCAAACCACACATGTGAGGTATTGTCGTGAATGTTAAAGCGAGAGAAATAATTCTAGCACCAGACCTCCAGTGCAACTCTAAACTGGTAAAGGTGTTTAAAGCGTTGCCTATGGAGAATTTGAAGCACTGTAGTTTGCCGCCATTCCACAGCCAGACACAATTTTAAAACATGACATGTTAGGTATCTATTTACTTGGCATAACATCATTCACATTATGCAAAAAAATGGGCTAACTTTAGTGTTTTTTCTAACCACTCCAGGTCCGCGCTATTGCCGAAATACGGCTCCAGCGCGGACCTGTAATGCCGGGAGGACGTCCATGGACGTCCTCCACTGCTCATGCTCCTGCGCGCCCCCTGGTTGCAGCGGCGGCGCGCGCGTGCCCGTGGGTCGGGCGGACTCGATGTCCGCCCGAGACCCGCCGATCACTTTCAGGAGCCTCAGAACGGGGAACCGCCTTTGTAAACACGGCGGTTCCCCGTTCTGTGACAGGGGACATAACAGATCTACTGATCCCTGTCACTGGGATCAGTTAGATCTGTTATGTCCCGGCCAGCCCTGCCCCCCCCCACAGTTAGAACACAGCCAGGGAACATATTTAACCCCTTCACTGCCCCCTGCTGGTTAACCCCTTCACTGCCAATGACATTTATACAGTAATCAGTGGACATTTAAATTTCTGATCGCTGTATAAATGTCATTGGTCCCAAAAATGTGTAAAAAATGTCCGACATTTCCGCCCCAATATCGCAGTCCCGATAAAAATCGCAGATCGCCGCCATTACTAGTAAAAAAAAAAAAATAATAAAAACGCCATAAATCAATTCCCAGTTTGTAGACGCGATAACTTTTGCGCAAACCAATCAATATACGCCGATTGCGATTTTTTTTTTTTACCAAAAATATGTAGAAGAATATATGTCGGCCAAAACCGATGAATAATTTTTTTAATGGATTTGTACTTTAGCAAAAAGTGAAAAATATTGTTCTGTTTTGCAAAATTGTCGCTCATTTTTTGTTTATAGCGGCGATCAGAAATGACGCAGAGGGGATCAAATACCACCAAAAGAAAGCTCTATTTGTGGGAAAAAAAGGATGCAAATTTTATTTGGGTACAACGTCGCACGACCGCGCAATTGTCATTCAAAATGCGACAGCGCTGAAAGCCAAAAATTGGTCTGGGCAGGAGGGGGGTTTAAGTGCCCGGTAAGGAAGGGGTTAATTGGTGAAAGTGTTTTTTTTTTTCAAAAAAATTGCGTTTGAAAAACTTATACGCAAATACCGTGTGACATAATATATTGCAACACCCACCATTTTATTCTATAGGGTCTCTGGTAAAAAAAAAATATAATGTTTGGGGGTTCTAAGTAATTTTCTAGAAAAAAAAGGTAGATTTTTACATGTAGGAACGAAGTGTCATAAATGGCCCGGATGGCAAGTGATTAAACTAAAAAATGTTGAGGGTTTAATACTCCTTTAAAATTATTTGTCCTGATGCCTGCTTGCTACTGTGTTGATTAGGTGGGCCTAAGTCAAAAGCCTAACTACTGCAGGGGTTCCTAATCATTTAATCAATGAAGTCCTAGTGTATCCCCATACTCTTCTAACCAGACTGCTGAAAACATCATCATTCATCACCAGTCTATTAGGTATCAATGTGAACTCAAAGTATGTTAATAGCTGGGATTATTTTACATAAGCTAGGAATAGAAAAGCTGAAAGACAATCATAAGGATTTTATCTTATTCAAATAAAACTGAAATGAAAAAATACACAAGTGAGATGCAGTGGTGGCTGTTGTTTTTTTTTTCAGGGGGGGGGCTGCAAACAATGCACTCACAGCCACCCCCCCAGTCTGTTGGGTCACCCACACCCCCCCTTACTACAAATGCTCTCTTCGTAATACAGACAGACAGAAGCTGGTCTTCCACCACACACATGTACTCACCGCTGCTCGTCTGCCCAGACAGAGTACAGATGGAGGTCTGGCCATCGCCAGCCTCCAAGAGGGGCTCCTCACAGTCAGCCGTCTCTCAGGCACCCTTGGCTGTGCATTCCCGGCAGACGTAATCCCCCCATGGACTCAAGTCCTCCTCTGATGTGTCCTCTGGGCTGTGTCCAGGCTCCTGTGTTCGTGCAGAGAATGCCTGTCATTCCTGGTGGAGATTAGTGCAGGTCACAGCGTGGCGGCTGTTGGGTCGGTCGGGCTTCCCCTGTGTCTCTTCCGGCTGTGCATCTCCTCTGGCTGTGTGTTTCCTCCCTCCTCCTCCTAGGCCAAAAGGATTGCTTCTCCTTTTGGCCAATCAGGAAATGGGTCTCAAGACCTGCTTCCTGATTGGCTGGGAGGAGAATCAGTGTGACAATAGCAAATATTAATTTGCTATTGTCACACAACTGGGTGGGCTCAGGGTGCAGTGCTCTGTGCCCCGAGCCCATCCTTTTTTGAAGCCAATTAGAGCCTCAGGCTCTAATCATGTGCTTCAAAAAAAATCCCATTGGAATCCATGCGTCTGGTGCCCTGCATGTAGATTAGGGGGCTGGATGTATGGATAGGGGGCAGCGCCCCTGCACCCCTAATGGAGCAGCCGTCACTGGTGAGATGTCTGCTGTTGTGTTGTGCGATTGAGGCATGCAATTGAGGTATAGTTCCTGACAATGTTGATTCCTCCACTATAATTTAAGGTTGAATTATGCAGAAAATCTTGTTTGTTTGTTTGTTATTTTTAATATTCAGAAATCCATTTCCATATCCACATCATTTTGTTTCCATACCCCAAGAGTTATAAATATCCCCCGCTAAATAAACCCTGATCCACTGCTTTAGCTGACCAGATTTTACAGTTACTTTATACTTAACAAATCCCATTACTTGGGTGCCCTATATAAAATATCTTTTCTCTTTTTAATACCTACCTGACCTACAGGAAACAAAATCCATTTATTTTTTACCTGCATTACACAGAAAATAATATTTAGTTATCTATCGTTCTTAGTTTCATGCCTATTGATCCTCTCTGCAGCATTTGGCCTAATCATATAAATCATAATCGTGTAATTGTTTTCAACCTTATGGCTTTCAATATAACTTATAGGGGACATAAAAAATAGATTTTAATGTTACAGCTGACCTATTTTTTTTAAATCGGTATAACCCGGACTGTGCTTTAATGGATTTCCTGCTGTGGCATATTCTCAACACCAGTGGAAGTCTTTTAAAGCCAGGTAAGATGTCATAAACCTTAAAACAGTAATGGTTGAAGCATTCACCCACAGGACATATGAGCCTCTGCCTTTATTGTTAATTTGCTATAAAGATTAGCCCTGTAAGCAGTTTTCAAAGCAGAAACTTTTAAGGGAAAATCCTTCCGAATACAGAATTATTATTTTGATACAATTCACTGAAAGCAATTATCATTAACTTGCATAGCTGTTATCATTACTGATGTATTTCTTTATAAAGATGTTGTAGAACAGATGTTCATGAAATACCTAAAGTATATGAATATACAATAATTTAAATCTCGTATAAGCTTTAACATGTTCATTTTATTTCAAAAGTAATTTTGAATATTTTTTTTTAATACTGCAGCTTCTAATAAATGTCCTTGCTTTGGTGATTCCAGTTAGGCTAGGTTCCCACCTGTGCAGGTGGTGCTGTTGTGGGACCTACACAAATTCCAACCACCAGTGAAATGCCAATTTTCCAGAATTAAGAATCTTAAACTTGCAGGGTTTGTCTCAACACCATGGTAGTGGACATCCTGAGTCTACTCCCTACTAGACTGGCTGCCCAGGTAGCCCAGGATGAATAGAATGTCTTCAGTCCTGTGTGAGCACCTTCAGCTATTACTAAGAATCTTGTATGATGTGAAATGCATTAGCTATTGTCCTCTACCTCACCTCTGTACCCATGCTGTGACTGTTTGGATATACCATTTCACACAATAAAGGTGTTGCAACAAAGTACGGCCACCCAGCAATTTTTGTGATCACCTGTGTGCGCACAAAGTTTTGATTTTAAACTTGCACAGAATTTCCTATCTTTACTCCTAGCCTAAACCTCTCTAATGCTTCCGTTTTATACCAGCCCACCAGGATCTTTGGTTATCAAGCAAACTGAAGTGGTTGGAAACACTGTTTTTTATATCCTTTATGAATATTATTTATGTGCTCACTAATTTGGACTGACAGTTTCCTTGTGATTCTCTCCAAATATTGGAGGCCACAAGGGCACTCCAAAATGTATCTAACATGGGTGCTACTACATGAGATACATTTGTCTATACAATACCTTTTGTGTATATAATTAGACTTAAACTCCCTCTTTTTCTTTTTACTGTTCTGCCCAGCAAAGGTCTATTGAACCTATAAAACCCTATTTGATCTAAAAATGTGAACTTTTTCTTTGGGGCATCAGGGATATTAGGTATTATTTTTGTCCAGCGTCCCAAGCCCTTCCTATATATAAAGTTAGGTTTTCTGGGTATAATCTCACCCAAAGTACCATCTTTAAGTCTTTTTGGCCAACACGTTTGACACACTTTTCAACTATCTTCTATTATTTATTGTATCCTGTTGAAATAATGGGCTTCTTTTGTTTTACTTTCCAGTAGTTATTCTCTATCCATATTCTGGACCATCTATTTTGATACTTTCCAAGGTTTTTTTTTAATATCTATTTTCTAAAAACCTGTTCACTGATATATCAGCTCAGGCTTCATAATCAGATTCAAGATCACTGTTCCTTCTTATTCTCATGAACCGACCTTTAGGAATGCCATTAATCCACTTTGGAGGATGACAACTTCTTGTAGATATATAACCATTCCTATCAGTTTCTTTAAAGTAGGTCTTTGTGGGGGTGATTTTGGGGGACTTACCTCTATTATTTCCCCTGTTCCTCCCTCTAATGGGTCTTTTGGGGAAATTGTCTCGATTCGCATAAGGCCTAGTGTATTCACCTGGGAAGAAAGCTCTCAAAGGTTCATACCTATTGTGAATATGTACCGTAAAATTATATGTTTCATAAAATCTTCTATTGTAATTATGATATTAATTCCTCTGTTGTGGTGCGTTGTTGTTCCCATCTTTCATTCTATTTGTGTTAGTGGTGTTTGCTCACCATCATTATTAACTTCCCTGATGTTGGACTTGACTATTGTTCCCTGTGGGACTATTTCCTGATTTACTGAAGAGTACCTGGAGACTAATGCCTCCTGACCCTCTTGCCATTCGTAAACTTTCTGGTTTTCATAGTCACTGATATCTCTTCGATATTTCTTTTAATGTTTTTTGTTTGGTTTCATTATCCAGTTTTGTAAGGTACCTTTGTTGTGCCTTCTACTAAAATTCCATTATGTCCATATATGGCACCAATTTTCATTGCTGAAATTATGGATTCAACCACAGCTAATTTTGTTTTCCTCCTACCAATAATTACATTTAACAGTTTCTTGTGACAATGATTGAAAAAAATTGCACCACTCCTCCATCAATTCTTTATCCTCCAATCCATCATTGATACTAATGTCTCTTCTTAGTCTCCTCATTTGATTCTGAAGTGGAGGTTATGATACAAAGCACTGTTTAACCTGCTTATTGTATATAAGAAGTCAGTGGTCTTCTGGTGAGTGTGTACTATTTGTGAAGTCACTTGGAGTTCACAGAAGGTCACTGGGAGATGCATTGACTGTGTGGCACAGATATTTCTTTTTGCCATTTGGAAGGATAGCACTTGTTTGTTTAGAAGCACCAAGTCACTGGTTACTAATGTCAGGTTGCACTAAGTTGCTGGTTATTGACATGAGTAAATTTAAGGGTTTAATTTATCACTGGTACAGTATGTAGTAATTGGTTTATTATAACTAACCTTAGCGCCGCTCTACCACATATATGGAGCATCTAATCTTACTTTACAATACCTGCAGTTTTTGGGAAATCTTTTTTTATAAAACACAGAATGTATGTATATATGCAGTAAAAAAATGAAAAAGAGAGAAGAAATTGTCATATTAAGAAATTGCTACCATTGGAACTATGAGAGTTTGTATAATTTGTAATGGCCTCAAAAACAATATGCCATCAATATTGTGCCAAAAATTTAAGACCCAGTTATTCTACTGACCAGCAGTATCTCACTCAACCTTGTTTATTTATTTTATCTTTATTGCCCCACAGTCTTTAGTATATTTTAAATTGTCATTTCCAAGGCAGATTTTACATGGCCTTCTACTCAGTCTTTCTCCTTTTTACAGTATAATTACATTGCACTGTATATGCAGCTGGATGTATTTAGAGGGTTTTGGTACTCTATTATTGTTAAATGTGGATAGAGTTTGTCATGCTCATCATCAAGCCAAAAGATTGAATTATTGCAAACGCCACTTGAGGCTTAACCACACATACTTATAGGGGACATTTCTGCTACAGGCCTACAAGCCCAAGTAGAAGCAAGTTTAGTAATCAATAGAGTTCATTAGACTGATCGATTAATGGATATGGATGAGTATACAGTGCCTTACTGGGTTAAATGTGTATTCTGATTTAGGAAAGCATACTTCAGGGAAATGACATTAACACAGAAGCCCAGTGAGTCAAAACTCTATACACTGATTTTGTAGAGCGTGACTCAGAAGAGGGAAAAAAAACTGAAGATTACTCAGGCTAGTGCTGAGACAAATATGGAGCAGAATTTACTGCTATCTTTAAATGAAACAACAAAACAAGGTCAAATTCCTGTAACTGAGAACAGAAATGTGACTTCAAAACTAGTTCTAAAAGTTTATTCTGTGCACCTGCTGGTTCTGTTGGTGGCTGATAATTGCTCAAACATGACTTAATTGATTTCTACTTTTCTGTGGAGATTAGGGAATTAAATAGAGGTTTCGAGCAGACACTAAATCTCTCTGTTTCTAGATTTATTTTACATCCCAATAATATTAAAGTCCAAAGCTGCACTAATTTAGATGCGTTTCCAGCTTTGGGTAGCTCTACCTGTAGTCAAAACTCTCAAGAAATTTCAGCTGTTAAAATGGTTGTAAACCACATATACCCAGTGAAGTGACTATTCTCAGGCGATACACAGAGATGAAACAATCCCCTACATAAGTTGTACTTGTTTATCAGCAGTCCTCTCTTCTCTACAGTGATTCAAAGTCCTGGATTTACACAGCTTGTCTGCACTTTTAAAAAGCAGAAGTTACCCTCTGCAGAGATCAGTGAGAGCTGATTGGATGGAATAGACCCCCCTTTGCACAGCATACAGGAACACAGCTGAGGCTGTCAATCACAGACTGTGTACTGGAGCTCCCTTTTCTGTCACATTTTTTACCTCTCGGTGTCAGGAAAACTTCTCAGAAGTGACTCATGAAGATAGCAGAGGAATGACCCAGCAGAAAGAAATGCTACTTAGTGCTCTGAATTGAGACAAGTACACACTATAGAGGGATATGCTTTGTTCATATCTCATGTCAGAGGTTTACAACCACTTTGAAGCCATTGGCAGGCAACACCATCCAGTGCCTTAGGCAGCAGATTCAGCAACAGTGTCATCACATACAGCTACATAATAGCAATATTTCATATAGAGATTATATGTACCTACTATTGTTACACTGTGCTTCATGGTGCTGTCAGGCTTTCTTCTCTGTGTTAGCCTTTGATGGTGCAAGTTACTGACTGCTAGCAAAGAAAGAAAAATAGTTCCTATAAGTACCAGCTGATACTTACACATCTGGATCAAAATAAATAAATGATTATTAAAGTTTGGATTTCACCCTGATGACAATGGTTTCAAAGACGAATGGCGATAGTGAGGGGGACTTACTAAAACTGATGTGCATATAATCTGGTGCAGCTGTGCATAGCAAATTGATTTCTAGGTTATATTGTCAAAGTTGAAGTTAGCCATTGATTGGTTACCATGCACAGCTGCACCAGATTCTGTGTGCATCAGCTTTAGTAAATCTTTCCCAGTGAATCTTCTCAGTTAGGGCACACAGCAATAAAACCCCTACAGAGTTTATTGTCCCAACATTCTATCCAAAAACGAAAAAAAAAGTTTTAGCTTTAGATATACTTTATTCTGTCTTTATTTAATCTTTCTGTAATCTCCTAAACAGAAAGGCTGGGAGAGGAGTACAACAGTTTCTCCTGTCTTCTGATAGGGGTGCTTAGATGACAAGACTAGCCAAACAGAAAGCGGTGCTTAGATGACAAGACTAGTCAAACAGAAAGGGGTGCTTAGATGACAAGACTAGCCAAAACAGAAAGGGGTGCTTAGATGACAAGACTAGTCAAACAGAAAGGGGTGCTTAGATGACAAGACTAGCCAAACAGAAAGCGGTGCTTAGATGACAAGACTAGCCAAAACAGAAAGGGGTGCTTAGATGACAAGACTAGTCAAACAGAAAGGGGGGCTTAGGCGACAAGACTAGCCAAACAGAGAGGGGTGCTTAGATGACAAGGCTAGCCAAACATAAAGGGGTGCTTAGATGACAAGACTAGTCAAACAGAAAGGGGGGCTTAGATGGCAAGACTAGCCAAACAGAAATGGGTGCTTAGATGACAAGACTAGCCAAACAACAGAATTATAACAAAAATTTATCAGCTAGAAAAAGTATATATATATATATATATATATATATATATATATATATATATATATATAATGTGTATATATATATATATATATATATATATATATACATATACAGTATCCCTCACATTTTTGTAAATATTTTACTATATCTGCAGCTCAGTTTCAGGGTCTTGGCAATCTTTATGTAGAGCACTAATTCTTTTTTCAGATACTCAGAGAGTTCTTTGCTATGAGGTGCCATGTTGAACTTTCAGTGACCAGCATGAGAGAGTGAGAGCGATAACACCAAGTTTAACACACCTGCTCCCCATTCACACGTGAGACTTTGTAACTCTAATGAGTCACATGACACCGGGGAGGGAAAATGGCTAATTGGGCCCAATTTGGACATTTTCATTTAGGGGTGTACTCACTTTTGTTGCCAGCGGTTAAGACATTAATGGCTGTGTATTGAGTTATTGTTATACAAGCTGTACACTCACTACTTTACATTGTAGCAAAGTGTAATTTCTTCAGTGTGATCACATGAAAGATATAATAAAATATTTACAAATGTGAGGGGTGTACTCACTTTTGTGAGATACTGTATATATATATATATATATATATATATATATGTACATTGGTATTTTCCTGTCGTTCTGTAGTTTAGCTTTACATATCTTGCTCTCTTGTAAATTGCTCTCTGTATTCAAAAATAAAAATCTTATGACACAGGCAATACCGTGTTATTTTTAGGAAAGCCTATATGTGTGAAACACAGTGATTGATGTATATTGGAAATGCATTTGAATAGCTATGACATACTGCATTAAACTTAGTAATAGGTATAGCTCACACTGTTCTCATTATCATATTGATGAAGGTACTTTTCTATACAAAAATGATTGACTTATGCTTTAATCTTGATAGCCAGAGCTAAAAACTATTTTTCTAAAATCTGTACTCATTTCAGCATTGTTTAATGGACTTTTCTGAAAGTTTCATTGTTCCGCCTGTGCTCTGATATCCTGCCACTTCAAATTAACACTTCATAGGCTTTAAGAAAACCTTTGCTTTGCTCATATAGGCTAACTTTATTGGCGGCCTCACCAGCAATACATATTCTCATTTTCTTTAGTGCATACAGGTAAGGAAGGGGGACTTTCTCTACTCCCATACAACAGTGCTGCTGCTTAATGATTAGCATCCCAGGCAGTCAATGTTATCACTAACCCAGCAAGAAAGTCTTCGACACTTTAGGTCACTACTTGGAGCCAAAACAGGGCTTCCTCTATTCACCAAAATTAGGAAAACAGTTTTGACTGGAGTTGTCTTATTTGTATCAGATAATTTTTGTTGAAAATAAAGAAAAAATAACATTGACTAAAAAGTCAGAAAGAAAACAAAAAAAAAACAACCAGAAAGAAGTTAAAATAAAATCAGTACATACACATTGTGCGTTCTGTGGACAGAACCAGCTACATATGCATAACCACAAATATACAGTTATGTAAGTTCAGTCTGATTATGATTGTCAGAGCAACCACACACGTTGCCTAATCAATTAAAGTTAGCACTGAAACATGTGTTGACTCAGTGGAGGACAACCATAAGGATGAAGTTTTTTGAATTTTTTTAAAGCAATCTCTATGCTTATAGGTCAATTCTTCCCTCCTCAAGTTAGAATTGGTGGAATCCCTCAATGGAGTTGCCTTTTACCTACATGAGTAACAAATACATAGATAAATAAAAAAAAAAAAAGTGTAATTGCTACACAAGCTTTTTGCAAACTTAGAATCATTGGATATAGCGGGCAAGGGTTAGAGCCTTTATTAGGTTTTAATTGTAATGTTTCTCCTCACTTACTTTCAGGACAGGTTGTGATGGGAAATCTCTTCAATGTGGACACAGACATGAACAAAAACACACTTTAATAGGCTGGGGAAGGGTCTGATCTTATGGCATTTATTTCATTGTCATATGTGCCTCCTTTTCCTGGTGACAACCATACCACCCATTTTTGTTCTTATGGTGTCATATGTAGAAGATTTGTGAACCCCCCCCCCCCCGACACAAAGTGGCTCCTTATCAGTCAGTGAAAATTTAAAATAAAAGTTATTTATTTATAATCTAGCAGTAAAGAGACCCACTCCTTCATATAAACACACTATAACAACTGTCTGGTCTTAAACATTTTTAAATGTTTTGGTGACCGCTAAAGTAGATCCGAAGCCAAAACTTTAATTTTGTTAAATAGAGTAGATGAGAGTTTAAAAAAATGTTGTATTTTTTTTTTGTTTTCATCAATAAGTGTTTATTGATTTCATAAAAAACAATACAAAAAATCATAAATGATAGAAAGAACACAGTTATATCCGTAGTGTTTTACATTCGTTTTATCAATGGTCAGATAACACCAACAAAAGGTAAAAATCAGTCAAACATTTTTCAGTATAATGAAAGCAACCACTGAGTAGATCTAGGAATGTTGGTTGGGAAGCAACGGTATCCAATATTTCCAAGCCTTTTTGAATTTAGAGTAAGTTTTTGTACCGATAGCCAGAGTTTTTTCCTAATCAAAGATCAGATTGAGGTACATAGTAAGCTCAGAAATGTTAGGAGCATTGTTAGTCCACTAGAGTCTCGTTAAGAGAGATTTGCCAGCTAAAAGATTAAACACAATAGTAGTGTGGAATTTTTGGGGAAACCTTCTATACCCAGGTGTAACAGAGCTAATGCTGGTTTAACGATTATTCCTGTAACCTGTGAAATTAGCTGAAACACTTTATGCCAATAACTAGTTACACCTTTACATGCCCAAAAATGTGGAAGAGAGTACCAGTGTGACCACATCTTCTCCAGTGTAGGGGGGAATTATCAGGAGAGAATTTCGCTAGGCGGGTTGGACTCAAGTACCACCAGGATAATATTTTTTGTGATAATTCCCAGTGGTTGATACAGTGGGTAACAGTTTGGAAGAGTTTAATAGCCCTTAGCCATTGATTGTTCGAGAAGACTTGCTTTAGGTCCTGTTCCCATTGAAGAATTGGTGAAGTTTTGTGAAAGGTTATGTTGTCCTGTAGGAATGAATAGAGTAGGGCTATGCCTTTGTGTTTGGGGTTGTTGGTGAAAAACTTCCACGCTGCTGGATGTATATACGTATTGAGTTTGGGATGGGGTTTTAGGAATATTGACACATGTAAATAGTTGAAAACCCTTTTAGGTGGGATCTGGTAGGTCCTCTGTAATATCTCGAAAGGTATGGGATGGGATTTGGTTAGTAGATCTTCCAACCATTTAATACCATATTCGCTCCACCGTTTTATAGAAAGGTGGGGAATAAGAAATTCCAGTGCGAATAGAGGGGTAGGAACTATTAAGTTGTGGACCTTATGGGTCACCTGATTGCTTAGGGTTCTCCAGGCTAGTAAGGTTGATTTTATAGTAATATGGAGAGGGGATATGTCTAAATGTTGTATGTTTTTGTTGCCATTTGTGCCTAGGGTGATTTTTCTTCACTTCCTTTTCTGTAAACTCATCGGGAAGCAAGAGGATATCTTTCTAATGTGAGGGAAGCCCTCTTTTAGAAAGTTGTCATGGGAACAGATGTCCTCATTGGAAAATTCCTGGAAGATCCCTCTATTTCTGTTTTGGTGGCAACACAAAATTTTGGATTTACCCTCACTTTCATTCCTGGTGACGTTGGTGATCATGAGTAGAGTGAATCACCCTAACAGGGATACAGACAGCAATAAAAACCTGAGTGGCTCTAATCCCTCATTGCAACAAAAGATTGTATTTACTACAGGCATTTATATAGTACTGTCAACTCACACAGCAGTTTACATTTTGTATATTCACATCAGTCTCTGCCCTTAAGAAGCTTACAATCTCAGGTCCCTACTCTCATGCTCATACTAGGGCCTATTTAGACAGGAGTCAATTAATCTATCAGAATGTCTTTGGAGTGTGAGAAGAAAACAGAGTACATGGAGGAAAACCCATGACAGCATGGGGAGAACATATTGATTCAATGTAGGTAGTGGATAGTCAGGATACTAACCAATGACTCCAAGCAGGAGTGCTAACTACTATGCCACTGCACTGGCCTTTAAAAAGGTTAGAGTATGAAACATTGCTGAAAATGCAGTTAAAAATATTTGATTGACTTATTCCCAGCACTGCATTAACAGTCAATGCCCATTGTGTGTTGTGTGCTATATAGAGTGTACGTTTGCGTGGGTGTACAAAGAGTCTTTTGGTAGTTAGGCTATTTCAAATCAATGACCGTCATACAATAACTATTATTGCTTCTGTGTAAATTTAATGGGAATAATCTCTAACAATGTCCCCTGTTTTACTGCACAAATATATATATATATATATATATATATATATATATATATATATATACTGTATAGTGACCATTGGACAACAAGATGGATTTGTTTTAATGGTTTAACTAGTTTAGTATTTGAAGATTTTTGTTTTCTAAACAAGATAATTAACAGACCGTTTTTGTGAAGGAGCGAAGGAGCTGCTAACAATAGCAACATTCATATTTGTCCATCCATGTAAAATCTACTTGCATAGAAAATTAGATATGTTATATTTATATAACTTTGCTTGGTAGCCTATTGTTGTATGGCAGCTGCTATTGTAAGCTAAATGAGGCTTGAAATATGCTTGAAGTGTTACATAGTTGCTTAATCCAAAGCTGTTAGCACATGGCCAGTACCCCAGAGTGCCTGTCCATCAAGTCCATTTTCAGTGTATATGTTCCAGGGGCGCAGAATACCCAAACTGTTTAATATGCACAAACTTTATGGATTGGTGAATCCAGAGCCTGATCTCACCTATTCCATATTTTGTTCCTTACTATTGAGCCAGTACCGTGACAGCCTCAATGAGATTAGGTAAGTATGTAACACTTTTGCTATAAGGTTTAAAGAGATCAACTGTGTTTTGGAAACTTTTGGAGTCTCAGTTTGAGATCATTGAGAAATCATTCAGAAATAATTGAAAGATACATTTGATATGTAATTGACTTCTGACTTAAATCTGACTTGCTTCAATAGGATTTTCTGTTCTCATAGACATGGATAGGAGCACAAAACAATATACTCTAATTTATTAGTCCTCAGTAACAGAGCTGGTCTGACACAACCCTCTCCTTGATTTGCAAGACAAGTTTGTGTGACCCTTGAGGGGACTGGCTGTTACTCAGCAACATTTTCACATTGAAAATTGGCTTAAGGCATTTCAAAGCAAAAACAAGGCAAATCAAACAATGCAGGGTACTTGACTATAAAGATGTGAACTTTCAATTGGGATTTTTAGATGAGACATGGTAGTTTTATGAAGAGGCCAGAGCCAAGGATTTGTAGCAGCCTCATGGTACTAAAGCTGGGTATACACCAATGAGCTGAACAAAAAAAAAAAGAAAGCACAGATCCCTGCATCCACACAAGCATGTCGATGCAGGGATTTCTTCTCCTGCGCTAGCGTATTCTGAGAGCAGGGAACTCCCCCAACCATAATATATTGATCAATGCTGTAGTCGTTGGCAGCGGTGGCTTAAGCCTAGTACACACGGGCTGAATGTCGGGAGACATCGGCAGGTTAAAAATAAACGTCCAACATTCTGCCCAAGTGTATGTCGGTCTGTCCATCTGTCGCACGAGCATGCTGGAAAACCAGCAGTCAATTGACTCCCGATCAGCACTCTCAACCAATGGCAGAGATCGCTGATGAGAGTGTTCTAGTGGGGGGGTGTCCCCCTGTCAGAACACAACAGCTCAGCGGGGGAGATCGCTGTACTAACTTTGCATAGTGAGTACAGTTGCTCCGACTGGAGCTGTCATTTTTTTTTATTCAAATCAGCTGGTACCAGGCTTAACCAAATGCTGGTTTTCCAGCAGTAGGGTTCAACAGGAACCAGTCTAATGACCACCTTCTGTTGAACAGAAAGGGGTACACAAGGGCCGAAATCCAGCCAGTTCCTGCTGATCCAGCCAAATTTTGGTACTTGTATATCGAACTTAACTCTTTGTACTTTAGAAATCATACCAATCTAGGGTTTAGACTGTGAATGTCACATTCTACGGGCAGGTCCAATACCAGATGGGAGTAAACAGGCACATTATGATATGTACTTTGTACAATAAAGTTTATTGAATTTGAGAAAAAGTGACAAGAGAGTCCCACCTGTTCCTTTACTAGTGAAGCAAAAGGGGAGAGGCAGATTCAGGGTATGATCTTGGCATGCACAGTTGGTTATCACAGCCTAAATCCCACCTTAAGCCATACCAACTTTGGAAGATTTTGTTTGCTGTTTCTGATCTAGTGTTTGCTGTGCCTCCCTGGACACATTGAGACCAATGTAGAATAATATATATTCTAAGCCGTATTCTACACTGGAGGTTTTAACCACTCAGTAGCTTGACACCCCTTGTTGACCCATGTATAATTTACAGTTCATTTAAATCAATGTGTTAAATATGAGTAATAGCCAGTTAGAAGTTCTTCTGAAGAATATGACTAATAAAAAAACATCTCCTATGCAGATTAAGCCTTAAATTTACTGGAATTTAAGGAGAGTTTAAGAACTCTGCAAAGTTAGGCACAGACACTCTATGACTCATACTATCCCCATATGATCCTAAAACACAGATGTCAAAACATTTGGGGTGTCTAATCTAGGATTTATCAGTGACATTTTGGCATTTTTTTATGCTGAGCACAATGTCATTACCTTTTTTTAAATATCAGCATGATATTAGAATGTTTCATTAAACATATAGCACAGGCAGAAATCTTCTAAAGAACAATAACTCAATAAACAGAGGTAAGAAAAATAAAGAAGTGGTCTATAAATAGTATAATGGTGTTAATTATGTTGATTTTATTGAACAATTCTAGGTAACATAATAAACTATTAATTGGGTTTAGGCCACACTTACACGAACGTCTACATTTCAAAGTTTAGCTGCATTTAGAAGACTTTTCTAAAAGCAGCTGGATTCCACAATGCAAAGTAATCATGTTATTCATACACAAAGATTAGCAACATTTAGTTGCATACAGTTCAGTTGTGTTTAGGAAATGAAGGAAAGTGCTGCAGCCAAGGTCAACTATCTGCAACGATCTGCAGCTAAACACCCATTGCATTTTAATTGCAGATAGATGCAATCCATTTAGTAGCAGAAAAAGACACACTTCCACTCTTCTTCCTGAAATGCTGGTAACCTGTCATTACAGTGAACAGGGCCAGCGGTTGCACCTAGCCGCTCAGAACAGCAGAAGAATTTGGAAGATACCTGCTGCTACAATTGAATACTCGGTTTAAATGTAGTCTTAATCTCATATTGGTTCTCATTCATCCTCATGTTGGCATGATCTAGCCTGTCTGATGTGGGGGTGCCGTAAAAAAATGTAAGGGGGGGCAGAGGATGGAAGGTCAGCAGGGCAGTGTACATGGGATCAGTAGAGTAAAGTATATGCTCAGCAGCTTGTAGGGCAGTGTACAGAGGCCATTCGTTTGTTGGGCAGTGTACAGGGATCAGCAGGGCAGAGTACAGGGGTCACTGTTAAGTAAGGCAAAGTTCAAAGGTTGGTAGTAGATGAGGCAGTGTTCAGAGGTCATTAGCAAGTGAGGCAGCATTCAGGGGTCAGTAGTAAATGACGCAGAGGACAGATTTTGCCTAACAGTAGGAGGAGCTTAAAGGGGGATAATTAAACATAATCTGTCCCTAGTTGCTATGTACATTGCGCACCTATATCACAGTCCTTGTACCCACAAAGTACTCCTACTTACTATGTCACAAGTGACAGACTCCCACATACGCCTCAGAACTAAAGATCATTTTTAAAATGTAAACATTTCCATCTCATATGTTTTTCATATGTTATCACTTTGTCTGTCTGAGCCTATGTTAAAGAAGAACTTCATTAAAACAAGCAACTATTGGGACAATGAACTTTGGTCAGGACAATGTAATGTACAACATGATTTATAGAGTGCAGGGGTCAGGAGTAAGTAACATACAAAACAACATATAGTGTGAAGCATCGAAACAAGTCCACCTTGTCACATCAGATTTCCCCCGTTACATTAAAGGGGCCTTTGTATCTACCTCAGGGCTGGTTCACACCAGAATGTGGTGTGGGAAGGGTGCACATTTACCACACCGAAGGTGACCTCACTGACATGGGGATCTGCATTCAGGTGCCAATACATTGTTAACAGCACCCCAAAAGCAGATCACAGCACAGCGAGCTTGGAGGCACCAAAACGTATGGTACCAAAGTAGTTCGACAGTTCATCCACTATTTTTTCCACCCTCCAATACAATTTTTAGCCCATTCAAATAATTAAGCTGCCAAATCTCACCACCCAGGAATGGAAGGGAATTGCACAGGATTGCACGCCACACTCCTGTGCGTGAACCGGCCCTCAATCTTCTTCTCTCAAGCAGGCACACAATGCTAAGCACTAGCTTAGCTCTGTACTCCATTTCAATTGCACAGCTCTATTTCCTTTCCAGAAAGAGGAAGAGGAGGTGCCTGATGCACCTAAACACAGCTAAATGCAGCTAAACTCATTTACAAACCACAGATATCTGCAAGAAATATTTCAACTTTTTCAAGTGCAAATTACTGGCGTTTAACTTCTGTCAGATACAAACATCTGTGTGAATATAGCCTTATTCAGCAATTAAGTCAGCTGTGCTCACAAAAGTAAGATCACTCTGTTTACTACATTGAGCCTGTTATGTAAATGTATAAAATACAAGCATGTTGTGTGTGTGCAAGGACCTATGCTTGCCTTCAGGCGAGCTCATAGTGCCTGTGGAGAATCCTAAATACTAAGTCTAGACTCTCTCTGGCCTCTTTGCATATAGAAACTCTCTTCAAGATAATATTAAATGTATCCCCTAAAATGACAATTTTACCTACAGGTACGCCTATATTAGGGCTTACCTCTAGGTAAAAAGAATATCTCCTAAACCATACATTCTCACTGCAAGTGCCGTTGACGTCAGCAGGTGCATGCGCAGTGATGTCCCGGTGAAGGCCTGGCACATAGCGCCGAACCCTGCAGAAAAGTCTTCCATAAAGACGGGCTCCCGGCACTGTGAATGGCCAGAGCCGCGTACCCAATAGAATCCACGAAGGGAACATGGCAGCTCCCTCCTCGGGGACCGGGCGGACCTGCGGGTGGTAAGTATTTCATAATGAGCTAGTATGCATACTAGCTCATTATGCCTTTGCCTTGCAGTTTTTTTATTTTTTTTTATTTAGGGGAGACAACCGCTTTAAGTTTTGATCTTCAGGCTAATTTAATCTTTTGCAAAATAATAATTAATAGAGCCATGTTCCAAAAGCAAAAATGTGTAGGATTTTATTTTATTTTTTTTGCATTGAAGCCTGAAAAGCATTGCAACTGTAATCAGTGAGTCATGTGTGCAATGCTCTGGCTCCTGCAGACTTTTTCCCATATCAGGTTTATACTTCAGAATGAACCTTCAGTTTCAAAGCTGGAGGAAGTATCAATGGGCTGGTGATGTTAACATACTGTGCTTGTGCTCAATTTAGAACTACAAATCCCTCTACTGTGGTGGCAGATGGGGCTTGTTGTTTCTTTCATTCACAAATATCTGTAAGAGAAAATGCTGCTGTGTGGGTGGAGCCATGAACAGTCATGCAGTATTCAAATTTGACAGAAGCCAGTGGGGAGCAAAAACCTGTGATTTTAAGGGGGTTGGTTTGGGGGTGTGGGGCTGCACACTATGAGCATATTACATCCTAAAGGGGTGTACCATAAAACATATTAAGAAAGATGGACTTTTAAGCTCCACCCTGTGTCACTCAACTATCAATTTCTATTACAACTGTGGTTTTGTAAATGACTGAGTAGGGCATATAGTGGGGTGGGGGCAAAATTGAATCTTGACTTTGAGAAAAGTAAAGGCCTTTTATATATCCTGAACCAAGGAAGTTTGGTCCATGGAATGAAATGGCTGATTTGAAGAACAGACCATTATCAAATGTCATTTACACTTTGAAGTTTTCTAATCTGTGACTATGGAAAGTCTATTAGTAATTAGTAAGTCTTTTCTGTATATGAGAGACAGCAAGGAATCTCTAATTAGTGTGTCTTGGAATGTTTCCACTGTATCACAAGTGTGAGTTCTAAGATCATCAGACAAAGAAACTGGGGACTGGTGTGCTACAGCAGTGTCTATGGGAAAACCACTTAGCATGTAGGTTGTTTTCCTTGTATGGATTTACTGAAATGTACTGTTAAGAATGTGTTTTAGAAATAAGGTCGAGATTAATGATTTAGTTTCCGGTGTTAAGGTTAGGATTGGTGGTCAGTCTGAGGGATGAGGGTTAGAATAAAGGTTAAGTGTTCCTAAAGGCTCAATGTTTTTTTACCTTCATGCATTCTATGCATGAAGGTAAACAAATCTCCTCTGTGCAGCAGCCCCCCCCCCCAGCCCCTCCTAATACCTGAGCTTCATCTTGATCCAGTGATGTGCACGAGACCCGAGGCTCTCTGGGATCTACTGTCAATCACATCTAGTGAGCTAATGAGGAGAGAGAGGGGGCAGGGCTGGGCCATAAGTCTGTGTGTTAACATGCAGAGCCATGGCTTGGAAATTAGTCTGCTTGGGTGCCCTCCCCTCTGTAGCAAGCTGCTTGCTCTGGTGGCACTTGGCAGAAGGGAGGGGCCAAGACTGCCGACAAGGGACCCAAGAAGAGAAGGATCTAGGCTGCTCTGTGCAGAACCACCTCACAGAGCAGGTGAGTATGACATGTTTGTTTAAAAAAAAAAAAGAAGCCTTTAATATCACTTTAATACTAATATAATGTGTTAAGTAACTTGCATATATCTATATGCATATATATATATATATATATATATATATATATATATATATATATATATATAAACAAAAAAAAAATAAGAACTAAGCTGAAGTTCATATTTTTACCTCTTGTATTAAATACTAAATTGAGACCATTGTTGGAAGATGTTGCCATCTTCTCTTCTGTGTTTAAGCATGATAAGCATATCTCAAAACATTAAAACATTACACGCAGTTAGGGCATACGTGGTAAAAATGCATTGGCAACTAAAAATTCAATCATGTATAATTTTTGAGGCGGAAAATTAATGCACTGAAAAATGTAGCACCGTTACCCCTTGCCAAAAACAACCATGCCATTGTTCACTAGCCAAACAATAATGCACCAATCAAAACAGCATCACCATTAGAGGCCTGGTAATGATGTCTTATTCAGAACAGAGTTCTTTTTAAAAATTGCTGGAGTGAGATTGGAATAACGTCAAGACTCCAAATGAAGCATTTTGGCCTCTCTTCTAGCTGCATAGCAGGGAAAAGACAGAGAAAAACACCTCCGGTCACTAAAAAAGAATAAATAAAACATCTGAGCTTTTCATTACTAAAGGAATGTGTGAACTTTTATTTATACTGTCAGAAGAGTGATGTGTACACTTCCATCACCGGCCGAACTCATCTGTTTTCCAGGAGCAATATCAGTCTATCAGCCGCAATTCGAGAAATATGTGAGTAAGGGTTATAGTCTTAACATTTAATTCCATAGCATTTACAGCGTATCATAAAGGTGTCGTTTTGCTGGATAACATCTGTAATGCAAGATTAAACACAGATTGGACACTGGATTTAGATCATTGATTTCTTGAATTAGTACTGGCTGGAGTTTGTTCTCTGACAGATTTGTTATTATCACACAATCAGTCACTTCTGTTTAACTCAACTGTTTGTTACATAGTATAAGGTTAATGTAAGATACAAATACCTCTTACAAATAATCAAGCAGATGCTGAGGATTTTCGTAATACGTTTTGGAATTTTAAAAAGATTCTTTTTGTAATGGTAACACTTTTTTTCTTCTAGAGATTTGAACACGAAATTGATGTTATGTCCAAATTGTAATGCAAGTGGATGTTCTCAGCAAAGTAATAAAAATCTTAAAAGGACTTTAGCACTTTTTATTAAAAGTGTTTTTTGTGAGAAGATACAAGTCTATTAGGGATGAGTGCATACATTCACATGAGTGGGAATTCATGCAGTGAATCTAGCTAGTTTGTTTTTAGCCAAGGTTATCATGGATGCAGTAATTTCCTTGCTCCCACTGAGATTAACTTCTTTGTACTAAAATGGTTTAAGGAGCTGCTTACCAGTCAACTTGGAGAGTGAAAACTGGCCTCTCCCCACAAGAAGTCCATTCACCAAGTGTATTCACGTGCTCAAGTAGGATCCAACACTGCATTTAAGGCTTATGGGGTAAAATCCTTGCACCTATGACCTAAGAATGGATTGCATTCACCATTCCATCAATAACTTCATGACCACCCATACTGAGTATATCCCCCGTTTTGCTGTCAAAAGCCCTGACCCATTGAGGCATGGATGCCACTAGACCTCTGAAGGTATGCTGTGCCATCTGGCACCCTGCAAAAGGAGCAGATCCTTTAAGTTCTGTACCTTGCCAGATGAGGCCTCCATAGATCAGACTTGTTTTTCAAGCGCATCCCACAGATGCTTGGTTGAACTGAGATATGGAGAATTTGGAGGCCAAATAGACACCTTGAACTCATTCCCATATAGCAAGCAATTGAGCTGCAAGCAAGAAAATGACTTGCTAAGCTATTGCTAGACTTGCCAGGCATCATAAGCTGCCCAATTGCAGCAAGTCCACATTGCATGACTCCAGATCAACTTTCTTTGCAAATATTCTGCAAGTCTGCTGCAAGTTCTGGTTCAGTTATGTTGTGCAATAGTCATCCCACCACAGGGGTCACTGTGATTTGCAGAGCTCTTGCTGTAGACTCACCACTGAAACTTTGCTCTTGCTAGAGACTTGCCACGCAAATTTGCTACAAATTGTAAAAGTGTCAAATAGAGCTTCTGGTTCTGCAAGCGTACAACTTGCCAGTGAAAATGTGCAGCAAGTTAACAAGACTTACCCCCAGGCAGCAAGGATAACTTAAAGAAAGAGCACAAATTGCACCACTCCAGGTAAACCGGGATGTCTTCTGCTGTTTGTGGAAGTCGGGTGCCAGCTCAAGTCCGCAGACAAAGCTTGAAATTCACAAAGAAAAGGAAGGCAGCGGTACTCCCCCTAAAAATTAAATTTATTGATGCATTAATAGCAAAATGCAAAAAACACAGCCAGCACACAAGTCCTCCATGGCTATAGCAGGCACATTCACACACCTGTGCTTAGTCCAAGGAGGAAGCAATGTTGGATTTTAAGTCTGTTAACTTGTTGCACATTTTCACTGGCAAGTTGTACACTTGCAGAGCACTTGAAGCACAATTTCTGGTTGACACTTTTCCAATTTGTAGCAAATTTGCATGGCAAGTCTCTAGCAACCATGGAAATTCAGCTACAGTGCCCCTGTGGTTGATGACTATTGCACAACATAACTGAACCAGAACTTGCAGCAGATTTGCAGAATGTTTGCAAAGAAAGTTGATCTGGAGTCATGCAATGTGGACTTGCTGCAATTGTGCAACAAACTTTGTGGCAAGTTATCCTTGCTATCTAGGTTGTTGTGTTCCTCAAACCATTCTTTAACATTCTTGCAGTGTGGCAGGACTCTTTTTAAAAGAGGCCAGTGCCATCAATAAATACTGTTTCCATGAAGGGGTGTACTTTGTCAACAACAATGTTTAAGTAGGTGGTACGTGTCAAGTAACATGTACATGGATGGCAGCACTCAAATTTTCCCAGCAGAACATTGCCCAAATCATCACACTGTCTCCACACTTGCCTTCTTCCCATTCTGAATCCTGGCGCCATCTCTTTCCCAACGTTACAAACTCACACCCAGCCATGCACATGATGTAAAAGAAAACATGATTCATCAAACCAGGGCACCTTCTTCCACTGCTCTAGGGTCCAGTCCTGATGCTCACATGCCCATTGTAGGGGCCTTTGGCTCTAGACATGGGTCAGCATGGGCAATCTGACCGGTCTGCAGTCATGCAGCCCCATACATAGCAACATGTTTACTAGCTGCCTAATATATCCCACCAACTTTCAGATGGCATTGTAATGAGATAATCAATGTTATTCACTTAACCTGTCAATAGACATACCGTTATGAATGATCAGTTTACGTTATTACTAGGTGATATTATAACAAGAAAGTTTATTGCTGCCCTATTTTGACAAATGTGTCACACTATCACGAGAGTACACATTTCTTGTTGGAGGGGGTGCCAATCTGTATTATATAGAACTAGTAAGTGGTCTTTTGTGACACTTTTTCCCAGATTGCTCTCATGCCTAAGCAATATGAATATTCAACTAGTGCAGCAATAATTCTATCCATTGAAATAAAGAAGTGTAAAAACAGAAAGATGTTAACATGTTGGGCTTTTATTTCATGTAAAATATGTGATGAAATCTCTAAGTACGTACTATGTAAAGTAAGGAATTCATTCTATTTACCCACTTTGTCATACCTTCACATATATATGTACAGCTTTGGAATTTGAAGCACCCTTCCCCATTTTTTTGGGTGACCAAATATTGTTAAGCTGCTGAGAAAACAAAGGTAATTATAAATGCTAGGTAATACTGTGTTATTTTTAAGCAATTCAAACATTTAAGATCTAGTACTTTACATTAATGGCTTATGCCACTGCTAGGAGCCAGGTGATTTTCATATGATCCCCGCTAAGCTAGTCAAAGAGTGGACAGTGACAATGCTTTGACTAAATAATGCCTGTCTCTATATTGTGACCCACTATTCCTCCTATCAGATGAGTGATTTTTATTAAAAAGAAACGTTTTTTTTTCCAGTTTGGCATAGGGAAGCGTGGTGGATTTTTATTGTTGTATTTTTTTACCTTATTTTCCCATACTGCTAAAATATGAAAAGTGTATCAGTCAGAGCATGGCATCAGAATGAAGTCTTGATAATCCTGAAATAAGCAATGTCAAGTTCGGTTTAAACAAATGTCAAACTAGCACATATCTAAAATTGCTCTGGACATGAAAGGTGGGGGTGAAGGCAAATCTGCTGGATATGCTTTACTATCGCGTTAAAAAAGAATTTACTGGGGCTAAGAAGTCCAAAAGAGCTCACCAAAGCCCTCAGGTACTTTCAGATATATTTGTCCTTATGACATCTACCAGAACTGCTGGATTATAATTCTGGATCTTTAGTTTTCTATCCAGTGACAGACTACTGAGTATATCTTGAGTGACAAAAATTATAGTTTTCACCCTATATTAATAGTGCTGGTTTTCATGTGATGATCCCCTAAATAGTAAAAAAAAAAAACACGTAATATGTCTTAGCTATCCTTTGTATGAATTCTTTGTTTATTTTATTTATTTACTTACATATAGGCCTCTTTCAAACTGATACAACCACCCTATGAAAGTCATCCGTGGTGGATTGCTTATCAGACAACGGTTAACATCCAGTTTAAATGCATTCATGAGGCGATACGACTGTCTCTTGCATTCCCCTTTGGTTGATCCCTGGGGATTCTTTTTCTATCCTGGTGGGGATTTCACATTAAACTACTGTGCAAAAACAGACACATTTGGCACAAAGTCACTGACAGTCAGTGTTGGATGTCAGAATTGATATGCGGAGTTAAAATTGCTGCACTGCAAAGTGAAACATCATGGTTGAGTCAATGTGTACCGAGGGGAAGGGGGAGGCCATAATATAGCAGCTACTTATTTTTACCCCCTGTCCATCACTTAGCCTTAGAAAGTTCCAGCATATTATTAACTGCTTTAAAGTATAAAGAAAGTTCACTATTAACCCAAATTTAAATTGTTGTCTCCCCATTGCTCCATATTGCTCTAAATGATCTCATGATTAGAGTTGAGTGGACACCTGGATATTCGGGTTCAGCGGGTCCGGCCGAACTTCGCAAAAAAGTTTGGGTTCGGTACTGAACTTGACCCGAACTTTACCCCGGTCCCCGAACCCCATTGAAGTCAAGGGGGACCCGGACTTTTCGGCACAAAAATGGCTGTAAAAAAGTCCTGGCAAGTGCTAGAGGGCTGCAAAAGGAAGTAAAATGGGGATAAGAGTAGGACAAGTGCCCTACAAAAAAATGGGGATAGGGAAAATAACTTAAAATCAAATTAAAAAAATAAAAATGGGATGGGGGGGTGGATGTGGAGTAGGAGCCTAGAGGTTGACTAGGACATGACCGTGGCAGTGTAGGCGATGATTTTAGAACAATAATCTGTCCCTTACAGCAACAGCAGGAACCTGACCTTATAGGAGTAGGCGATGATTTTAGAACAATAATCTGTCCCTTACAGCAACAGCAGGAACCTGACCCTATTGGAGTAGGTGTTGATTTTAGAACAATAATCTGTCCCTTACAGCAACAGCAGGAACCTGACCCTATAGGAGTAGGTGATGATTTTAGAACAATAATCTGTCCCTTACAGCAACAGCAGGAACCTGACCCTATAGGAGTATGCGATAATTTTAGAACAATAATCTGTCCCTTACAGCAACAGCAGGAACCTGACCCTATAGGAGTAGGCGATGATTTTAGAACAATAATCTGTCCCTTACAGCAACAGCAGGAACCTGACCCTATAGGAGTAGGCGGTTATTTTAGAACAATAAGCTGTCCCTTACAGCAGGAACCTGACCCTATAGGAGTAGACGATGATTTTAGAACAATAATCTGTCCCTTACAGCAACAGCAGGAACCTGACCCAATAGGAGTAGGCAATGATTTTAGAACAATAATCTGTCTCTTACAGCAACAGCAGGAACCTGACCCTATAGGAGTAGGCAATGATTTTAGAACAATAATCTATTCCTCAAAGCAGTAGACTCTACTTAGTCCAGAATCAGATCGTTCTGTAATGCAGGATGAGATCTGCAATCTGTCCCTCAAAGCAGTAGACTCTACCTAGTCCAGAATCAGATCGTTCTGTAATGTAGGATGAGATCTGCAATCTGTCCCTCAAAGCAGTAGTAGTAATCTCTACCTAGTCCAGAATCAAATTGTTCTGTAATGCAGGATGAGATGTTATTATATCTGCAATCTGTCCCTCACAGCGCTGGCAGCATCCTCTCCCTAGACTAGCCTGAGAGCATGTGACATGCAGCACTACGTGACTCCAGCTTATACAGAGGCTGGGTCACATGATGCACTGGCCAATCATAGCCATGCCAATAGTAGCCATGGCTGTGATGGCTTCTAAGGGCAAACCAGTGAAACGCTTGTTGATTGGCTGCCCTGCAGCTATTCAACATGCGTGATCAAATACCCGAACCCAGAACCTGAACCCAAACTTTTTTCAAATGTCCGGGTTTGGATCCGGGTCACGGACATCCCAAAGTTCGGTACGGACCCGAACTTTACAGTTCGGGTTCTCTCAACTCTACTCATGATCACAAAGCTTTGGCTCCCCTGTGTTGTGATTAGTGGTGTGAACTGCTATTTAGTGGACGTTAGTGGGTGACATTGCTGCTCTTAGTGATTTAGCCATGCTGTTGGCCCTGTATAAATACACAGAGGAACCTGAGTGTCACATACTAGGTAGTGAGCCTGACGGTCAGGGGTGGCCTCTCCTACGACTCTGGTTTGAGGGACCGCTGGGGTTGAGACAGTGGCCACATGAGCATGGTGAGGTATGAGTGCCTGTAGAAGTCCAAGAGTATCCATCAGCAGTTGGTCAGGAGATGTGCTGGAAGGGTGCTGGTGTTCAGAGCAGGATAATTGAAGAGACCGGATGGTCACAGGCACAGAAGCAGAGTCAGGGACAAGCAGGTTCGGCAATGGGCTGGCAGCGAGGTACAGAGGGTCAGGCAGAAGAGTAGTCGAGACAAGCCGGGTTCGGGTGCAGGCGGATATCAGAGTAGTTCAATCAAGCCGGGTCAGGTAACACAGGAACAGATAAAGGATAGCAGGTAATGGGTCAGGTAACACAGGAACAGATAAAGGATAGCAGGTAATCACGGGTAATGCTGTAGATCAGACAGCACCCATTCTGAGGGCTAGCAGGGTTTAAATGGCCCGTTTGGCACCAATGCACGCGAACATGTGCACAAATACGCGCACAAATGCACGCCAGCGGCAATGAAGTTCTCAGATGGACCTATCTTGGGAGGAATCGTGCTGGCGATCTTCCTGACACTGAGCTTTGCTGTCATGTGACCATATAGAAAAAGTTAAAGAAAAGCATTTAACGTAGGCTGGCCATAGATGATTCAAATCTTGCTGGTTCAGCAGGAACTGGCTGAGATTCAAACCATATATGGTCAAGCTGAATGTACCATGTTAATCGAACAATCAACTTGGGTACAACAAGCCTGCCAGATTTTACATACAATTATCTCTAACAGCTGGCCAGGAGAATACAATGCCTCAATGGGATTGTCTGTGTTGATGGGGGAATCAAGCGCATTTCTTTGCTGCAAAGGCATTTGCTCCATGTATGGCCTGTCTAACATTGCAGTTTATGCAGAACAATGAGGAGGCAATAATTTAAAGTTGGTCTATTGTTAAGCCTTTCCTTCTACTTTAAAGGATCATTGCATCAAGAATTTATATTTTAGTTCTTTGTAGGGCCTTTGGGTGGATTTACTAAAACTGGAGAGGACAAAATCTGGTGCAGCTGTGCATTGTAGCTAATCAGCTTCTAACTTAAGCTTGTTCAATTAAACTTTGACAAAAAAATCTGGAAGCTGATTGGTTAGAAACCAGATTTTGCACTCTACAGTTTTAGTAAATCAACCCCTGTATGTGTTGGATACTTCAACAGTAACATCTCCCTGACAGTCCTTGCTGACATTTCATAATGTTCCTACCCATCATGTATGTTTAGTTCCTTTCATTGCCTTCATCATAAAATAAATAAAATGATTTAAAAAATCCAACAGGGAGAGTAGGACCCGCTTGTAATGACCTCAGCAGGTGAACTCAAAAATAGTGTCCTCAAGATGTATAAAAAATCATAGATAGTTTAGCTCTCCGGTGTCTAATAAAAACTAAAATGCAAGATAATACCACAGATTCCTGTCTCCAAAGAAGCTTACACTCTAATGACCCTACCACAGTCATGTAGCCACTTGTCTGGACTAGATTGATTGGAATCCCATTGAACACCACTGTAGTCACAAAGAGTTCCACATATAGTTGGTATCACAATTTATTAAGTATAAACAAAACAGTATGGACAGACAAAATTATTACTTAAAAAAATATGGAAATTAGGAATGATAAAGATTTTATAAAGTGTACAATTTCACTGAAGGTAAACCCTTTTACAACAAAATACATATCTCATGTACATTACATCCTAATGAAGGGAAGGCTAGACAGCTGTTATAAGCCCCAGTATACACACAGTATACTCACAGTGTTCCAGCCCCATGTCTGTCCCCCTCTCCATTCCTGCTCTAATCCTCAGTACACCTCTCCAGTTCTCCAGCCCCATGTCTTTCCCTCTCCTCATACCTGTTCTAAGCCTTAGTACTCTTTCACAGTGCTCTAGCCCCATGTCTGCCCCCCTGCTCATATCTGTTCTGAGCCTCAGTACACTTTCACAGTGCTCAAGACTGATGTTTGTCCCTTGCTTATAAATGTTGTAAAGTCTCAAGCTAGCCATACATAGTTCAATTTTCTCTTATTCAGCCCGCCGGTTTAACAAGAGAACATTAATTGATTCTCCCATTCATGCTTAACAGCATGCATTGAGGAATCTCCACTGCTGGCTTTTGTATTCAGCAGCTGCAGCATTGCAGAACAGTGGGTACTTCTAATATGATACAGTCAGTGTTTGGCCAATAATTTTCTAAGTGACTTAGTCAATTTTGAAATCAACTTTTTGAAGCTGTGTGGTACTTGCAGGGCCACCCACAACTTGAATTTCGGGCCAATTCAACACTAATCATCTAAAACTCACATTGTTAATGGCACAATTCCTTTGTGGTCAAGCTTTATGTCCATCCCCATACCTGTTCTGAGCCTCTGTATGCCTTCACAATGCTCCTGCTTCATGCTTGCCCCTTCCTCCAAACAGTTCAGAGTTCCAGTACACCTCCACAGTGTTCCAAACCTCATGACGGCCCCCCTCCTCATATCTTTCCTAAGCCTCAGTAGACTATCACAGTGCTGCATCTTCATGTCTGTCTAACTACTTTTTTCCTAAATGAACGCCCCTCCCGTATATGAATACATGCAGTGCAAGCATGTTCTGATCCCTGACCACTGCATGTAACTTCTTATAGCCTACTATGATCTATACGCTTTCTGCTATGCCAGCCTCTTCAGCCACAGTATACTCTGACCATGGCAGGCACACTTCGGCTGCTTTACTTGTTGATGCTAAAGCACCAGATCAAACCCAGCAATCTTGTTGGAGATTTATAGCAACTCTGGACTGTTTCAAAGCCCTCTCCAAGAGACTGAAAGCTCTTGGCAGATGCCAGGGTGGCAGTACCACACCTGCACTTAATACCACAGAGGGACTCACTATGTCTGCTAAACTGAGGGGGGAGTAAGCAGCTGTGAAGAAGAGGAAATGCAACAGATTATCTGTGTTCTCCTTTGGGCACCTAAACAAGATCGGAGCTTACACGCATGGCCTGCCTGGAGAGGATTTGGGGTGAGGTGGCTTTCCTACAGATGTCCCCTGCCAAGCTCCCCTGATGACCTGATTCGGGCCTAGTGCGGGAGTAATACCTGTGCTCCCCCATTGGCTGCTGTTAAAAGAAGCAATGGTGAAATCTCTATTGTAGCCCTGAACAGCAGTAAATACCCAACAGGGGTTCTAGAATTTCCTTCCTGATACTTAATCACATGCAGAAGAATTCAAAATTAGGATTTACCTTGCACAACATTGGAAGACTAAGTGAACACAATACTTTTTTCTCCTTTAGTAAATTAATCTCAATGACTGACAAGAGGCCAGAGATATGAGAGTGCTATTTATTCTCGTAAAATTGTGTAAAAGGAGGAATCAATGGGAATTTTTATTTTAGTGGCAGTTTTACATACTTTATAGATAGTTTATAGATAGTTTACAAAACAATTTACCAAACAATTTTACTTGCTGACTATAGTTGATATTTTTGAAAGGAAACTCTCTATATATACAGTATATATATATATATATATATATATATATATATATATATATATATATCATATTTAAATTCAATGTTATAAAAAAAACACCCTTTATCCTGTAGCAAAGGAATGAATGCTTCATATAGGAAAAATCTTGTACATGTTTTTTCCCTTCACTAGTGGAACTGTTCCGCTTCATAACATAATTCACTCATGTAGAAAACTGCCTTATTGTGGCTATCAATAAAAATGCATATTTATTATTTTACAGTAGATTAGACTGTTTAATTCTCATCAAATCACCAACTGTTTTATTGCAACACTAATAAAAGCTATTATTTTGCTCTTGAAATATAAATACATGTGTTCCAATATTGTTGTAAAATAAAAAAAAAATTATAACAATTAAGCAAAAGCATTCATTTTCTGTAAATAGTATGGGAACTTATTGAAACATGGAATGGATTTAAATGAAAGACTGTAAATATGCGTATTTATATAATGTGTATAATTATTGAATCTATATGTAAGGTTGGTGTATATGTAATGGAATTATGTATTGTTAAATGTCAGGTAGAATGGGAATATGTTGTATTCATCACTTGCCCATAGTAACTCTGACCAGAATTTATGGGATCACCACTGCGGTGGTCAACTAATGAGGTATAGTGGACCTTAACTGCTGCTCCTGACATCACCAAAGAGCCACACATCAATATAGGTAATGCTACAGAAAATTGTGAGAAACTATGAACTACAGTAAATAATCCGAGACTGCAGATATAATACAAGTGTTGTTGGAGAGAGACTAGACACAGACTACAGGACACAGTCAGAGACTGAGAACATACAGTATTACAAGATACTTTTAGAGGTCAATGCTATTGCAGTCCCTATATGAATCAATGTTCCCACTCCCATTCTAAGAGTTATGTGCTGAGATTCAAGAGCTACAGGAAGTATCGAAATGCTGCAGATTGGGCACCAGAGGTCCAAAGTAAAGCATGCACTTAATATTTTTAGGGCCTCTGTACTCAGATAAGGATGGGGCTTCTATTGCTGACCTCTCTGCTGCAAATGTTATTTGCCTGGCTGCCCCTCTAAATGTACTGCTCTCTAAGTCACTGACCCAAATCAGGAGAAAACCAGGGGTCCTGACACTACTCTGCACTGACTCCACTTTTTGCATGCATGTTCCAAACCTGTATAGAAGCTAGAAGTGCCTGGAAGACAACAATAGCAACTTTCATAGTTCCTTTTGTACAGGTTTCCTTTAGGACTAATTCACACTTATGTGTTGTGGTAATGCACAGTAAACGCATGCCTTACTGCTTGTAATTGCAACTCACCTTAATGCATGATTAGTGGTTTGGTGCTTTGTGGAGCCCAAAACACCTTGCAACACATATGTGTTTCAACAATTCCCAATACACAGATGTGAACCATCCATGTGTTGTGCTGCAGTGCATTAAAAAAATATTTATTTTTTTTAGCGCATAGGTTGCCCTGCCAGTCCAGTACATCCTAACACTCAATAATGCATTATGTTAGCGTATGTGCGCTAATCCAAAGTATAGTCTTAAGGCTTAGCAGGGTAACTGTACTTTCAGTACAGCAATCCCTGTTAGACCCCAATGCTTAACCAAATACAGGCGGTCCCCTAGTTACAAACATCCGACTTACAAATGACTCCTACTTACAAACAGAGGAAGGCAACAGGAAGTGAGAGGAAATCTACCCCTAGGAAGGGAAATTCACTCCTGTAAGAGTTATTATGGGAAAAAGGCGTCTCCACTGAAGCTTTATCACCAATCCTTGTTTCCACAACAACCCAAAATTTTCAAAATTACATTTTCATAGGGACAGAAAGTGAGGTAAAAATCTTCTAAACAGAAGCACAGACAGCAAAACAAACCTTAAAGGGGTATTACCCCTTCCCTATGTTATCCAAAAAACTTAAACATTATTGTTTTGGCTGGAGCTACACTTAAAAAATGTACCTGTTCTTGTTTGTAACCTGTATGTACCTTCTCCACCATGATCTTTACTACGCAGCTCCACTTATCTTCAAATTTTCCCCAGCTGAGCTTTGCTCCCCCTACACATGCATTCCACAGTTTGCACTTTTTTGAGAAAACTGTCCATCACCAGCATGAGGGACTGATAGGGTGAGGTAAAAAAGCTCTGTGGAAGGTGTGGCAGTGGGACCCTGTGCTACTTGGCAGATTTCTGCTTTATGCCAGATTTTGGAAAGACTGGTACGCTGATTGCACAGCTGTGTGCTGGGTTATTTGGTTGTGACCTGACTATGGCTCAGGGCCCCACCCAACAGAGAGGAAGTCTGTGTATGGGAGTCATGTGGACTCCCATTCTTCTGCAGGAGTCAGAGACTGCATGGGGCAGACAGAGTGTGCATGTCTGCAGGAGGCAGATTTAGTCTGTGACAGAGCAGCAAGGAGCTGATCATGAGTAATCTAGGAGAAGTAGTCTGAGAAGCAGACCTAAGGCCCAGGTTGGAGGCTTGAAGCAGTCGTGTGGCAAGAGAATAAGCTAGGAGGCTGATGTATTCTGATTGTGCAAGTCACAGTAATGGTGGAACCCCCTGCGTGGGCTACTAATGTCTTTTGTGAACTTTTCCATATTTTTAAATAAAAGTGGGCTACCATGCCCTTAAGAATATAGTTTTGGACTGACACACTCATTGAAAATGCACCTACCGCTTGAGTCTGATAACCCCATCTCACAAAAGTCAAAGCACATCAGGGTGGAGCTTGCACAAGTCTAAGAACTCCTTGCTTCCACATGACAGTGCTGGATTCTGGAGATCAAGGGAAGAAACAGCAGGAGTCCCATGCTTTTCATAGTCCGAAGTACTTGTTAATTAACATTGCTCTGACAGGCAAAGTGAGCAGTAGGGTGGCAAAAAAGAAGACAAATATAAGCAGCTGGGGGGTTGGGGGACAAAAGAAAGAAATATATAGGTAACTAAGCAGTGGGATAGCAAGAGGAAGGCACATATACACATATACTCAACTGGTGTGTGTGTGTGTTTGGGGGGGGGGGGGGGTATTTTAGTCCAATACTTTTCCCTGCAAAAAATTGTTTGCCTATAGTTAGGCTTTAAGTGTTAAATTACATTTATTTCACCTTATTCCAAGCCGAGAACGTTTCTTCTTCTTAACTATCTGTAATATTTAAAATTCAGAATCAGTTGTCAATATTCTTACTCTACACCCATCCAATAATACATCCAATGCTTGGCTGCAGGTTTCAAATTTTTAGAGAAATAGTTTTCTCACTCTGGAGTGTGTCGAGCATGCAAATGTCCCTTCAACTTCATGTACAGATGAATCGAGTGAGCTTTTGCTGAAACTCTCATTTATTCATGACTTGTTTAATCCAGGGTGGTCCTGGAATCAGTAAGATTCTCTACAAAGAAACAGTGCTCACTAAGCTCCAGCTTTTTTATCACAAGCCCTGCGGCTGATTCAGGATTTCTTCTCCTCTATCCTTCCCTAGATGATATGTTTTGTTAATCTCCAGGAGTAATGGTCACGCTACACTGAAAATCTAGCTAAAAAGATAGACGGTTACACTGAATGTACTTGTATCCTTATCCCTTTTCTGATGTTCTGCAACATTCAAAGTGAAATTGGCAAATGTCATCATGAGCAACAAGAAAGGAGACAAGCATGGAAATTTTGGAACACAGTATTGATCAGAAATAATTAAAGTGATGTCTGATACTATCATCCAAAATAATGACAATGTCTTATGAAAGTCTTTGAAATGTCATCAGTTATATTTAGAAGTAAGGGGGGTTTAGTGGTTAGTAACATGGTCTTGCTATGCTGGTGCTGGTGTCCTGGATTTGGTTTCACTAGAGACATTTGCCTGCAAATAAATAAATAAAATGGTATGTTAATTGATAACCACCAAAAATGATCTAGTGTCTGTATACCTTTTATGGAGATTATAAGCTCCTACGGAAGCGAGAAGTGTGTGTATGACCAGTATGTATAATTACAGTTTATTAATGCAAACATGTAGATAGAAGAAACAAAATAATAGCACCAAATGATCCAAAATTCAAAGGGCTATAAAAATGGGGGGGACTACTTTTAGCAAGTCCCAATGAGTCTTAAAAAGAACACCGTGGATGAAAGATGCTTCTCTGTAAACAAGCCATAAGTCACCTATAGCACATATGGAAAGATAAAACAAAAAGAGATCAGCCGCGTGTAGATTTAAAGAAAGAAAGAAAAAAAGATAAAAAAAAAAAAAAAAAGGTTTAAAGAAAGGGGTAAAGTGCACTCACTGCATATGAGTACTAAGTCGGCACATTACAAAGGGCCAGGATGGAACACCTATATGGGCATCTATGCTTATATATATATATATATATATATATATATATATATATATATATATTGCTCTCTAAATCGGTGGTGGTTTAACTTTTCACAGTGGCTACTCTGGATAGTTGATGTTTGGACTATTTCACTGTTTGGATTGTCAGTTTGAATATCTATTTTTTCAACGGTGGAGCCGGACTGTTTTTCTCTTTTGTTCTTCTTTTGTTTATCAATAATGTGTCTTTTTGTAAATTTTATTTGATGAGAATGTTAAATGTCTCTAAACTTATGATGGTAGTTTTACTTTGATATGGTTCATATTTATTTGTACGTAATACTGGACCACACACGTCACATGTACTATATTTCATTTGGCTTACATCCAATTTAATATTGTGTAACTATACATAATATTTAATTTAATTAGCGCTGCACATACTTTTCACTATTGCACAAACACAAATGGGTCTTTTGTTGTGCTGGCTGCTTTATTGTTTAGTGATTAGCGTGGTATTTTATTTACACTATATAAGCTCATATTTATTTTTATCACTGCTCCTCACCTGCAGAATAACACAAGTCCAAGTGCTTTGGGGTATATAGAAGCATGTGCCACATTGCTCACCTTACAACAGTTAAAGGATAACTAAGGGCAAAATGTTTTTTGTTTCAGATCATTTGGAGAGGTATTAGAACATCTATTAGTGTCTGTACCCCCGTTAAGGAGATTCACCCTTCCCTATGTTTCCAGTTTACCTATATCATTGAAAATGAAAGTAAAAGAAAACCCCAAATATTGGGTTGTCCCCAGAAAAGTAATAGAGTATCTTCCAATGGGGACACTAGTTCTGATGACCTGTAGGTCCCCAAGGAATTCCCTAAATTTGCACGGATTTCCTCTCAATTCCTCTTTTTCGATGGGACAGGAAGTGTAGGAAAACCTCTGCAATGGGACATAGATGGTGGAAAAAAAAAGATCTGACAAGTTCTACTTTAACTCCATGTAGTCTGTGTGGCCGATTGCCAGGCCCCAGCACTGACAGTTGGGATGGGATGTCTCTCAATGGGCAATTGTTGACAATTACCAGTGATTTCTATTGGCTTTACAGGGGTTATTAAACCCACAAGAAGAAGTACTCCCTCAAACAAGTGTCTACACTACAAAAATCATATAAAAAAAAAATACATTTACTATAAATAACACAACACTATACAAATGTCAACACCCTACCGATACAACCCACAAATTAAAAACATTTAAAAACTTACAGCTCCCTGATTAGCGTTATCTTAGAACATGGCCAATTATACACTACAGTAATGTACTCCTAATAGTTAACCACCTTGGCGCAGTTTATTATATTTGCTGCTGGACTTTCAATGGGACATTGATGCCCCCCCCTTTTATTTGTGTTGATGCCACCATTTTATATATACTATAATCACAGTTCCCTATTGCACTTGCTATTGCTACTTTATATTGTGTTCGTTTTTACTTGAAATCTCAGTAAAAAGGTTGAAACAGAAAAACATACACCCCCATCAAAAATGAAGGACCATCACCAGCTCCTATATAAAGCTATCATCCATCAGGGAACTCAGATAGAGCACTAGATGACACCAAACTGAGTCACTAAACTATATATACATATATAAGGGGAAATTAATAAAAAGCATGTAAAACAAAGTTTGACTCAGCTTCGTCTCAACTGGATAGAAGCCAATCAGCTTTTAAATTTTAATTTTCCATGGGTGTAGAAAAAATGAAAATGGGCAATGCCACCAGTTGAACCAGAACTTGTCTAAGACACTTTTCATAGTCCCCCCTTGTGTGTATTATAATACCTCAAATAAACACATAAAAATATATGTATATATTACTGTGCAAAAGTTTTAGGCAGGTGTGAAAAAATACTGTACATTAAGAATGCTTTCAGTAATAGAAGTGTTAATAGTTTATTTTTATCAGTTAACAAAATGGAAAATAAATGAACAAATGATGAATACAAATCAAATTAATATTTGGTGCAAACATCTTGGAAAACTAACCATAGATCTTCTGTGGCTGCTCAATAATATTGAGATCAGGGCTTTGTGAGGGCCAAACCATCACTTCCAGGACGCTTTTTGTTCTTTACACTGAAGATAGTTCTTAAAGAGCAATTCCAGTCTGCTCACATAATTTGTAATAAAAACAGATTTGCCATTCGGAAGCTTCCCTCCAACAACTTTGCATATTATTGTACATACTGTGATTCTGTACCTGCGAAATATGCTGCAGAAATCTCCCTCCACTATGTCTGGCTGTATCCATTTTAACTGTGGGCAGGTGAAGCTATTGCCTGTTCACTTCCTGGATTTATACAGACACACAGAGGCACACCTCCAGCTCTGCAGCCCTGCAGCTTTCATTGTTCCTCTTATGACTCATTCCCCCTCCCTTCCTGGCAAACTCCCATGAGATTAAGCTTAGGCTAATGACCAGATAAGGAAGAGGAAGTGGGCTGTATAAGGTATTTACTGGCAGAAAAAAAAATGTTTTACTATCCACAGTTAAAACAACAAGGGCTGAAGATTTAATAGATGGAAAGTTGTAAAAATGACTGAAGGTCAGCTTTAATGACATTGGGTATATGTATGGGTTGTTGTCCTTCTGCAGAATACATTTGTGTCCAATTATGCCCTACCTGTTGGTAAGGCATAATGGATAAGTATATGCCGGTATTTCTCAGCATTGAGGACATCATTGATCCTGATCAACTCTCCAACTACATTTACAGAAACACAGCCCTAAACTTGCAAGGAACCTCCACCATGCTTCAGTGTTGCCTGCAGACACTCATTATAGTCCCGCTCTCCAGCCCTTCATGATCAAACTGCCTCCAGCCAAATATTTCACATTTTGACTAATCAGTTCAGAGCACCTGTTGACATTTTTCTGCAACCCGATGCCTATGTTTTTATGCATAGTTGAGTCGCTTAGCCTTGTTTCCACATCCTATGCATGGAAACATGACAGATATCCCTAAGTAGATGGTAAGTAATTCGATTTTTTTAATATGCATTTATATATATTGTGATATTGAGGTGTTTAGATCTTGTGGTAGATGCGTTTTGAGTGAGTTTGCAACAGTCATCATGGCAGCCCATGCTTATTAAAAGTCTATAACATAAAGGTTTCCCACGCAGGGGTTCTTCTCCAGTAAATTCACATAAACCGAAAATGCTAGCCCACCTGGCTCTTTATGCTGGTCGTCCCGACCATAGGTGCTTCTGTGCCGGCCGCTTTACCCTAGCGCCCACAGCCTCACTATGGCCTTAGTCCTCAGGCCGTTCACTGCCTCTTGCAGTCACACACATGCCCCGGCTGCCACTTGCAGATTCCGTCTCTGACTCCTAGAGACTTCCTGTCTCTCTTGGGGTGGAGTAGTCTCCAACTGGGAGCCATGAGGTATTCCCATAGCTTCATTATAAGGATGGTGCTCACCTGAGCACACACCCTGCTGGTCCTCCAAAAAACCTGGACACAGGGTTGGAGATCCCGTCCCACCCAAGACGCTTAGGGTTCTCCAAACTACAGAGCCCCATGTAGGAGTACGAAAACCTGTAAAAAGCTGAAAAAGCCATTTTCTCCAGTCCACAACTATGCTCTATAGTCCTGCAGCAAGCCAATGTGCACACACTGGGGTTGATCTACTAAAGCTGGAGAGTGCAAAAAACCGGTGCAGCTGTGCATGGTAGTCAATCAGCTTCTAACCTCAGGTTGTTAAATCAAGCTTTGACAATAAAACCATGAAGCTGATTAGTTTCTGTGTGGAGCTGCACCAAATTTTGCACTTTAAAGCTTTAGTAAATCAACCCCACTGTGTCCTTTAAACCACCAGTTTTTCCAGTGACAGCATCTCCTACTGTCACAATATATAAATATATATATATACATATTCACAATATGTCCTTATGTACTTAATGCTTGTGCAACAACTAGAGAATGTCATACTTAGTAAGTTTGCATGGTCCTAAGGTACGTTGAAGACATTATTTTCGGAGTGCTGAAAAGTGTGAAATGTTATAACAACCTATTTATTGAGCGACAACCTTGTTTGTTCCAGTAACATACTATATTGGTTATAGTTGTTCCTCAAGGCTAGGATACTGGCTTCACTGCTGTACATTCCATCTGTGAACATACAGTATGCTTTCAATGAATTATATCAAGCAAATCAAAGGAATTCTACCATATGTTCATACTGACACACACTTCCATATTCTGCAGCCAGCAAAGATTTCTATTGTATACATATATTAAATTTGTTGCCTGCAACAATGTACAATATGTGGGCATATGATGTGATACATGTCATCTAGTATGTAACTGGGTAAAATAACTATGTTCTGAAATTTTCTAAAATAAATTGTTCCTAAAATTGCAATTGTTCCTATACACCTGTTGGGAGTGGGAAGCAGCAAAAAATCTGATAGATATTCAGACCCTTCCTAATGGTAACAGAAAATATGTTTTTTTTTTTGCCTGTATTCCCATTCAGAAGATTTCCTCTAAGGTTTGCTTCCATCTGACACCAGTCACTAAGACAGGAAGTAAGATATTCTGCTCCTTTTCTTACAAGATTAAATGAAAAAAAAAGATGGCATAACTAGGCAAACCAAAACAATGCATGACACCAATGATCTTTCTGCTGTCTGCATGTAGGGGACATTTTTCACATCAACCACCAATAGTGAATTGGTTTTGGTAAAGGTTGCCTAAGTGTATAGTTGAGTCGCTTAGCCTTGTTTCCACATCCTATGCATGAAAACATGACAGATATCCCTAAGTAGATGGTAAGTAATTAGATTTTTTAATACGCATTTATATATAATGTTATATTGAGGTGTTTAGCTCTTGTGGTAGATGCATTTTGAGTGAGTTTGCGACAGTCATCATGGCAGCCCATGTTTATTAAAAGTCTATAACATAAAGGTTTCCTACACAGGGGTTCTTCTCCAGTAAATTCACATAAACCGAAAATGCTAGCCCACTTGGCTCTTTATGCTGGTCATCCCGACCATAGGTGCTTCTGCGCCGGCCGCTTTACCCTAGCGCCCACAGCTCGGCTCTGGTCTTAGTCTTCAGGCCGTTCACTGCCTCTTGCAGACACACATGTGCCCTGGCTGCCACCTGCAGCTTCCGTCTCTGACTCCTAGAGACCTCCTGTCTCTCTTGGGGTGGAGTAGTCTCCAACTGGGAGCCATGAGGTATTCCCATAGCTTCATTATAAGGATGGTGCTCACCTGAGCACACACCCTGCTGCTCCTCCAAAAAACCTGGACACAGGGTTGGAGATCCCGTTCCACCCAAGATGCTTAGGGATCTCCAAACTACAGAGCCCCATGTAGGAATATGAAAACCTGTAAAAAGCTGAAAAAGCAGTTTTCTCCAGTCCACAACTATGCTCTATAGTCCTGCAGCAAGCCAATGTGCACACACTGGGGTTGATTTACTAAAGCTGGAGAGTGCAAAAACCGGTGCAGCTGTGCATGGCAGCCAATCAGCATAACTAGGCAAACCATAAAACAATGCATGACACCAATGATCTTTCTGCTGTCTGCAAGGGTGTCATTAGAAGTGTGGAAGGGTGGAAGTGCCTCTACTGACCCCCAAAGTAGTGGTCATTTTTCTCATTGACAACCAATGTAAGAAACACTCTTCCTACTGACCACCAACGTAGGGGGCATTTTTCACATTAACCACCAATAGTGAATTGGTTTTGGTAAAGGTTGCCTAAGACCTGAAAAGTATTTTAAAGGTTCCTCTTGAGTAAAAAGGTTGAGAAAAGCTGGTCTACATGCATGCCAGTAACGACTACCGGTCTCTTATTAGGGCTAGTTTCCCAATAGTGACAAAAGCAGAACATGCCTGTGCAATGTGTGTCAGCGTAGCTATCTGTAGTCTCCATTGGGAGAGCATGTGGCAGGGTGACAATGCAGAATCACATCTGGGGATAGGGGCAGAGTGTTGTCATCCTATAATAGGAAGTGACTGAACAAAGACCTTCACTACAAAATCACTAGGCATTATTTTAATAAAATGCACAAGGATTAAAATATTGAAAACAACTTTTGAATTTACTCTATAAGCCAGCTCTCTGGGCACCATGACTAATAAAAATTGGCAAAATACCACGCTACAAAAGATATGAAAACTTTCCGTGTTTGAGTGACTATCAACTAGATAAAAAGATCAATAGATAGCTGCAACCCAACCAGGGATATCACCCAGAAAAAGCTAACTTCTATAAATGCAGGTTGTGCTATTTAAATGTGTAAAGAATTGTAAAAATTAATAAACTGAAAGTTAATAATAATTTAAAAAGTGCTATTAGTGCAAATAATATCCACAACTGAGTGTAATAATTCAAATGTATAAATCACAATGTTAAAGTGCTAATAGACAATTCATAAATCTGTGCAAAAAATGCAAAAATGTGCAAAAAGCGTCCAATCAGATATAATTCTCTTTATGATTTGATAGAAGATATCAAAGGTAGAAGAAAATCCTTCACCAGGTACTTGGAGACAGGAAAAGGCTACTGTGACACATGCATCAAGCTCTGAATGTGGGGACTCTTACCAGAATTGTATGATTAACTCTCTTTAGGTCAGTCAAAATAGCAGACAGATAGCCTCTGCAGGCATATTTCCCAATCCAGATAGTCATACATCCAGCAGCGAATATTGACGGTATCCACACTACATCTTCCCATACAGCAACCTGGAGAAGGATTTTCTTCTATCTTTGATATCTTCTATCAAATCATATAGAGAATTATATCTGATTGGACGCTTTTTGCACATTTTTGCATTTTTTGCACAGAATTATGAATTGTCTATTAGCACTTTAACATTGTGATTTATACATTTGAATTATTACACTCAGTTGTGGATATTATTTGCACTAATAGCACTTTTTTATTATTATTAACCTTCCGTTTATTCATTTGTTACCATGGCTAATACACCTAAAAGCCTTTTTTCATTGTTATTTGTTTTTTTTTTTTTACAAGGTAGGTAGCCAGTAGAGTTGAGCGAACACCTGGACGTTCGGGTTCTGCTGGTCCGTCCGAACTTCGGGACAAAGTCCGGGTCCGGACGGAACCCGAACGATCGCACGGACAACGAACCTCGTCTTGGGCTTGCAGGTCCACAAGCGAGTTGAGATGACCGATGGATGGAACATTTTTTTTTTTTTGTTTATTGTTACTTTTTTCCGAAAATCCACATAATCGGTACCATTGTTTACTTATTTGCCTTCCAATTATTATTATTTTTTCACGATAATCACGTTTATTATAGGTGTTGACTCACATTATTAAGTTTACATATTTAGTGTTACAATTTCACGATTATCTGTTAAGTATTAAGACACGTTTTTTACGTTTTTACACGTTTTTCGCAGGTTAGTCTATATTAAGAGATATACTAAACTATCTTCTATAGTTTCTATCTTCTTTTAGG
>BLSH010535910.1:1736006-1751091 GCA_018402905.1 Glandirana rugosa | reverse complement strand
TTCTGCTATCTGTCCTCAGAGCAACAGCACAGACAGCAGTAGTAAAGTAATCTATCTCAGGATGCAGGATCAGGTCTTAAAATGTCTCAAATCTGTCCCTCACGCAGTCAGCTACCTTTCCCTACACTAACCCAAGGAGCATGTGACTGCAGCACTGTGACTCCAGCTTATAAAGAGGCTGGGTCACATGATGCACTGGCCAATCACAGCAATGCCATTAGTAGGCATGGCTGTGATGGCTTCTAAGGGCAAACCAGTGAAACACTTGTTGATTGGCTGCCCTGCAGCTTCTCAACACGTGGAGTAAAATAGCAGAACCCCGGACCGAACCCGAACGATTTTTGAAATGTCCGGGTCCGGGTCCGTGCCACGGACACCCGAAAGTTCGGTACGGACCCGAACGTTACAGTCCGGGTTCGCTCAACACTAGTAGCCAGGTCTTTCCTTAACCCTCCCTAATTGCTTGGCTTGGGGCCAACATGCAGAATTTGATAACCCATGTGCATAGCCAAGATATATACAGATACTAGGGCCAATTTAGACAGGAGCTAATTAACCCATCAGACTGTTTTTGGAACTTGAGAGAGAACCAGAGTACTTAGAGGAAACTCACACAAGAACATGGAACCTCAATACAGAGTGGAAATAAAGAATGCTAAAAATTCCACAGTCTCTGGCTTGATTCAAAGTTTCTCAATAAGGAACAATGAATGGTTGTTAGATTTAAATAATATCCAATAGTGCAGCAATTGAAAAGTTCCTGGTTACTGATTTTTTACCTGAATGCTTTCTCTGCATGGGCAATATCATTCCTCTTCCCTTTTTGTTCTGTTTGTATGATTCTTCTGAACAACTTTTGGAATTAGAGGGGTATGAGAAGCAAAGTTAAGTGATTGCTGATGTGGGACCACACAGCCTGTGTAGGCAGTGCTCTGCACTATATCAAGCAATCCCCGCACAGTTCAGAAGTATATTTATGATGAATGACTTCCATTCACTCTGTAGAAGTCTACAAGCTGCTCCAAATCCATGCAGAGCCTATATATAATACATTATCTACTCCAGCTTTGTACAACAGGTTCCTCATTGAATGCGTTTGATGATGTGCATTCTATAAAGTCAATAAAAGCTTTGTATAAATTTAAAACCTAGCATTAGAAATATATTTTCCTGCTAGGTATATGCATTCTAAGCAATGTGTAAATGTTAATTTTTATTATATGTATTACTGTCCAGACTCACCATCTCACCATCTTTGTTCACATATTATTCTGCGTCAGTATCTACATCCAGAACTGAGATGCTGGCTTGGAGATGACACACTCATGTACATCTTCTCACCTTCTTACTATCTAAAAGCTACAGTAGGGGAGATATAGCAAAACTGGTGCACACAGAATCTGGGGAGCTGTGCATAGTAACAACCAGCTTCTAACTTCAGCTTGTTAAATTAGGCTTTAACAATTAAACCTGTAAACTGATTGGTTTCTATGCACAGCCACACCGTGGCACACTCTGTGTGCACCAGTTTTAGTAAATCTTCCCCAATGTTGCAGTCTGGTCACTGGGAGAAAGGGGACTGAGGAAATGCTTCTTTCTGCTTGCAACAGACTGATGACATCATCTCAACATAGGCAGTCATTCATTAATAATGGCTGTGTTGCCTATACTATGATTGGCCCATAGCTATCACATGGTACCTGGGCCAATCACAGCACCCTGTACCATGTGATTAGCTGTAGCCAATAACAGATAAGTAGTGATCATAGCTGTCATGAATGGTTAACCCATTATAGCTATTACAGTGATCTTCACACTGTCTACTTTCCAAAAATGGTTCATTTTGGGGGTAGTTTGAACCATCCTAACATTTTAAGGCCTCAAGAAATGAGATAGGTCACCAGTACATCAGAATTGATCATCTTTCCAAAAAAAAAAAATATATATATATATATATATATTGTGGGGGGTTAGCTCAACGGGGATCACCTTCCCTGGAAAAAGGCAGTCCAAACGACAGGTTTGCTTAAACTCTGGCTTGTAGCCAGGTTTATTAAAAAGGTTGCATGTAGAAATCAAATAAACAAAACAGAAAATATATCCTTGCCATCCAGGCACTAACTAAACATTTCAGTTTCTCCTAACTGAGTAGTGCAGGACTTCTCCCAGACATCCACATACATACATGCAAACATAGACAGTGAAAACCTTTTTGTCTCAGACCATAAGCAAACTTCCATATGTCAGCTCTCTCAGGCTGATGGCTCCTGAGTTCCAGGCCTGAGCAAAATTTTCCTCTCTTCCTGGTTATTTCAACCACCTGATGGTGGACTCCAGTGGGCCACAAAATCTGGTCCGGAACCAACCCTGCCAAGGTGGCTAGTAAAACCCGGACCGGATTCCACCCTAGTCCATTCCAAATGAATGCATGCGAGGTGACACATATTGTCCATCGAACACCTTGCCTCGCATAATGTCACATATCCCCCCTCTGCTCAAGCCCTTGTGGCTGAGCAACTGTCCCAACCAGACAGTGGACTCTGGAAAGGGCATCTGCATTATTCTGGAGTTTCCCTGCTCTATGCTCCACTGTGAACTTGAATGCTTGCAGAGCGAGGAACAGCCTTGTTATCCGACTCTTTTTCTCTTTGTTATCACACATCCACTTAAGAGGGGCATGGTCAGTAACCAATTTGAATGGTCTCCCCAATAGGTAATAATTCAGGGCATCTAAGGCCCATTTAATGACTAAACATTCCTTCTCAACAATGGCATAGCTTTTTTCATGTCTGTTGAGCTTCCTGCTAAGACCACTGGGTGCTCCTCCCCGTCTCTGACCTGGGACAGTATAGCACCCAGTCCCACATCTGAGGTGTTTGTCTGTACCACAAATTCCTTTGTGAAATCTGGGGTCATGAGCACAGGTTGTGCATAAAGGGCTTGCTTCAACATTTGAAATGCCTTCTCTGCCTCCGGATTCCACTTGACGGACCCTCTACCCTTTGTCAGATCTGTCAGTGGGGCTGCAATGGTGGCAAAATTGGGAATAAAGCGCCTGTAGTATCCTGTGATCTCAAGAAATGCATGAACTTGCCTTTTATTTATAGGTTGGGGCCACTTTTGAACTGCCTCAATTTTATTGATCTGAGGTTTGATCAGCCTCCGACCAATAATGTAGCTAAGATATTTGGCCTCCTCCAAGCCTATGGCACACTTTCTGGGGCTGGCCGTAAGTCCTGCTTTCCTAAGGGAAAAATTCTATTACTTCTTATACCTGGGGCAAATGGGATTCCTAATCTGGGCTGTGGATGACTAAAGCATCCAAATAGGCAGCTGTGAATTGGCAATGTGGACTTATTTGGACTCCTTCATTCTCTGGAATGAGGCAGGAGCACCATACAAGCCAAAAGGCATCCGCTTATACTGGAAGGACCCTTCAGGGGTAGAAAATGCAGTTTTCTCTTTAGCTGACCCGGTTAGGGGTATCTGCCAATAACCTTTAGTCAGGTCTAACCTAGTTATGTACCGGGTACTACCCAATCTGTCAACAGGCTCGTTGACCCGAGGCATTGAATATGCATTGAAGTTGGACACGCTGTTTAACTTTCTGAAATCATTACAAAACCTTATAGTTCCATCTGGTTTTGGGACCAATGCTATGGGACTGGACCAATCACTGTGGGACTCCTCTATTATGTCTAGCTCTAACATGTTCTTTACTTCATTTGCAACTGCTTCAGGCTTGGCCTTGGATATTCTATAGGGCTTTATGCTTATGCAGGCACCTGGTTCCGTAATTATGTCATGCTGTCTAACTGTGGTCAGTCCGTGCAGGAGAGAGAAAAAGTCTCAATTCTTATTCACAAATTCTTTAACGTCCTTCTTTTGAGCCACTGACAAGGTTTCAGTTATAGGAACTTCAGGAGTCATGGGGGCCATGTCCTTTTGGGGGCTGGCATTGCCAGTAAAGTGTCTCTGTCCTTCCAAGGTTTGAAGAGATTAACATGATGTATTTGCTCGGTTTTTCTTTTCCCTGTCTGATAAGTTTTGTAGTTTACCTCCCTTACCTTTTCCATAATTTCAAAGGGACCTTGCCACTTTTAATCTCAATGGTGGGGACTAGTACCAGCACTCTATAACCAGGACTGAAGACTCGGTTCTTGCCACCCCGATTATAAACCCTGGGCCTCCTGGGCTTACTCCATATGTTCCCGCACAAGCGGCATGACAGCAGCGATTCTACCTTGCATCCGTGAGATAAGCTCAATGACGCTTCTATAAGGCATGGTCGCTCCCTCCCACGCTTTTTTTTGCAACATCTAGCAATTCCCTGGGATGTCTCCCATACAGTATTTGAGAGTAACCTGTAGATGCCTGAGGTACCTGCTGTATGGCAAACATGAGGTATGGCTGCAAAAAATCCCAATTTCTCCCATATTTGTCCACCATGTTTTTTAATATGCTTTTGAGCGTTTTGTTAAATTTCTCCTCAAGACCGTCAGTTTGCGGGTGGTAGACAGAGGTACGGGGATGGGAGATTTTGAACAACTTACACAATTCTTTAGTGACTTGGGATATAAATGGGGTGCCTTGATCTGTCAATATTTCTTTTGGAATATCTACATGACTAAATACCTGGGCAAGCTCTTTGGCAATAGTTTTAGCTGAGGTATTATGCAAGGGAATGGCTTCAGGATATCACATGGCATAGTCCAATATTACCAGTATGTACTAATGGCCCCAGGCAGACTTTACTACTTGTCCCACCAGATCCATGCCAATCCTTTCAAAAGGCACTTCAATGATTGGTAATGGTACCAAGGACTGCAAAAATGGGACGATGGGGCAGAATACTGATACTCTGGGCATTACTCACAATATTCTTTGATATCTGCCTGTAACCCGGGCCAAAAGAATCTCTGGATTATTCTCTTCCTGGTTTTCTCGATACTCAGATACCCCCCATCATATGACCATGGGCCAAATCTAATACCATCTGGCGATAGGGTTTGGGAACCACCAGCTGCTCTACCTTCTCCACCTATTGCTTTACCACCTAATACAGCAAGTTATTTTTAAGAGCCATGTAGGGAAAAGACACCCCTATATGAGGTTCAACAAGTTCCCCATTTACCATTTTAATGTTTTCTCTGGCTCTATTGAGTGTGGCGTCTTTTTTTTCCGTACAAAAATCAACTTTTTTGACTTGTAAGTCAGGCACCACATTCTGTCCACTCTCACTAAAAGAGTCAGAGATTCTTTCTTGTTCATTAACCTCCAGCTGGGAGCTGGATTCCAGCTCCCCCTAGTCCCCAGCCATTACAGAGAAAGGAAAAGGACCTACGCCTCTGTTGGACACACCCACAAGTTTATTTTCAATTTTGCAATCACAAGGGTCGGAGTGAGTTCCAGTGTTTCCCCAGCAGGGGGAGCTCTGTCCTCCTGACTCATTTTGTTTTCCCATAAACTGCAAAAGTATGGAAAATCTCTCTTCATTAGGACCCCATGAAGCAGTGAGGGTACCAACCCCACTGAGTGTGTCACCATGCCCCAAGGGGTATCAATCTCAACCACAGCAGTCTGGCAATCACGTGTGTCACCATGTATGCAAATAACCCCAATGGTGCTAGGATGTAACTTTGTGGCATTTACACAATCACCTTTGACTAAGATCACCACACTACCAGAATCTAGCAGAGCTGTGACTGTCTTTCCATCAACTGAAATGACACACATTTGCTTTTCCATGTGTTCCTGACATGTTGCAGTACATGCTACCTGTTCAAAAAGAGACATGCATTTTTTCAAGTAAGCATTATCACATTGCATTGGTTCATCATTTAGGGAATGGTTAGCAGCAATGTGACCCAATGCATGGCAGCGATAACATTTTATATGTTCTCTACCCAGCCCTCTAAATGGCCTCAGAGACCTTCCTGGCCTATTTGGCCAATCTCAAGGTCCTGAGCCCATAGTCTCATTATCTGTGGCAACAGACTTGTAATTTCCTCCCCCACCCTTGAACCCTGGAACAGTTATAGTGATATAGTTACATAGTTAATAAGGTTGAAAAAACACACAAGTCCATCAAGTTCAACCTATGTGTGTGTTTTTATCCTCCGGGCGATTTTTCTCCCTTAGAGACATTGGCGTGGGGCACGGATGGGTTCAACAAGTCCTTGGCCACCTTATATCTCTTCACCAGGTCAACCAGCTGGTTTGAAGTCTTAGGGTCCCCATGGCTGACCCACTTCCTCAAAGTGGCAGGGAGCGCACATAAATAATGGTCCATGACCACACATTCCACAATCTTATATACAGTATCTCACAAAAGTGAGTACACCCCTCACATTTTTGTAAATATTTTATTATATCTTTTCATGTGACAACACTGAAGAAATTACACTTTGCTACAATGTAAAGTAGTGAGTGTACAGCTTGTATAACATTGTAAATTTTCTGTCCCCTCAAAATAACTCATCACACAACCATGGATGTCTAAACTGCTGGCAACAAAAGTGAGTACACCCCTAAGGGAAAATGTCTGAATTGGGACCAATTAGCCATTTTCCCTCCCCCTGTGTCACGCGACTCCTTAGTGTTACAAGGTCTCAGGTGTGAATGGGGAGCAGGTGTGTTAAATTTGGTGCTTTTCTCTCATACTGGTCACTGGAAGTTCAACATGGCACCTCATAGCAAATAACTCTTTGAGGATCTGAAAAAAGAATTGTTACTCCAAATAAAGATGGCCTAGGCTATAAGAAGATTGCCAAGACCCTAGACTGAGCTGTAGAATGGTGGCCTAGACCATACAGTGGTTTAACAGGACAGGTTCCACTCAGAACAGGCCTTGCCATGGTCGACCAAAGAAGTTGAGTGCATGTGCTCAGCATCATATCCAGAGGCTGTCTTCAGGAAATAGACGTATGAGTGCTGCCAGCATTGCTGCAGAGGTTGAAAGGGGTCAGCCTGTCAGTGCTCAGGCCATACGCTGCACACTGCATGAAATTGGTCTGCATGACTGTCGTCCCAGAAGCTTCTTCTAAAGATCATGGAAAAGAAAGCCCACAAACAGTTTGCTGAAGACAAGCAGACTAAGGACATGGATTACTTTAACCATGTCCTGTGGTCTGATGAGACCAAGATGAACTTATTTGGTTCAGATGGTGTCAAGTGTGTGTGGTGGCAACCAGTTGAGAAGTACAAAGACAAGTGTGTCTTGCTTACAGTTAAGCATAGTGGTGGAAATGTCATGGTCTGGGGCTGCAGGAGTGCTGCCGGTACTGGGGAACTACAGTTCATTGAGGGAACCATGAATGCCAACATGTACCGTGACATACTGAAGCAGAGCATGATCTCCTCCCTTCAGAGATTGGGCCACAGGGCAGTATTCCATCATAATAATGACCCAAACACACCACCAAGATGACCACTGCCTTGCTAAAGAATCTGAGGATAAAGGTGATGGACTGGCCAAGCATGTCTCCAGACCTAAACCCTATTGAGCATCTGTGGGGCATCCTCAAATAGAAGGTGGAGGAGCACAAGATCTCTAACCTCCACCAGCTCCTTAATGTCATCATGAAGGAGTGAAAGATGACTCCAGTGGCAACCTGGATTTGGACATTTTCACTTAGGGGTGTACTCACTTTTATTGCCAGCAGTTTAGACATTAATGGCTGTGTGTTGAGTTTTTTTGAGAGGACAGCAAATTGACACTGTTATACAAGCTGTACACTCACTACTTTACATTGTAGCAAAGTGTCATTTCTTCATTTTGTCACATGAAAAGATATAGTAAAATATTTACAAAAATGTGAGGGGTGTACTCACTTTTGTGAGATACTGAATATACCATAGTTTGTAGACACTATAATTTTCAAACAAACCAACTGATATACACGTATTGGGATTTTTTTTTACCAAAGACATGTAGCAAAGTACATTTTGCCCTACATTTTTGATTAAATTTTATTTTATTGAATATGTTTTATAACAGAAGGTACATTTTTTTTTTCTTTCAAAATTTTTAGCCTTTTTTCATTTATATTGCAAAAACAAAAAAAAAAAAACTGATAACAATTTCATTTGCATACAGTGTTGCAAGACCATGCAATTGTCAATTAAAGTGGCACAGTGCTGAATAGCAAAAATGCCCTGGTCATGAAGGGGGCACAGCCTTCTGGAGCTGAAATGGTTAATGATAAAAGGTGGGACTATTTTTAAAACAATTAATATTGCTATATAGTGGGACACATCAGAAATGTAATTTAATGTAATGTAACTGAAAGGCCTGCTTAATACATGCAGTACATATTCAAAGAAAGAATGAGTATATTTTAAATGTATATATTAAGGCTGGGGCTTGGTTATCATGAAGTTGTTAAACACCTATGGAAAACTTTACCCAGCCCTCTTTGTATCTGTCCCACAGGGCTTTACTTCTACTGGTCCTGGTCATTACTTCGTCTTTCCCTACTGAAGCTCTTGGTAGCATGTTAGGTAAAAAGTTTAATTTCATTTTCTCTGTAACCCATTTAGAATCAGTCAAAATGATGAAATAATCAATACATTTGGAATGAGGGACACAGTGGGAAGTCCCATGACACCTTGCATTCATTGTGCATCCTCAGTCTTCTAAGTTGAATGATGCTGGATATCGTTTAACTTGGAGGTTTGAAGGCAGCTTATGGTATAAAGGAAGTATTATGAAGGACAGTCCTGAATTAAAGGTGAGTATTGCAGCACAAACTACCCTTTTATTCTTGGTAATAAGTACTTAAGTAAAAGGTTTGATTTCTGTTGCTCTATGACCTAATCAGATTCAATCCACATGATGGCATCATTGCTGTTCTATGCAAAAGGTAAATATTGCAATGCAAGCTATTTTCCTGTTTTTTAAGCTGTTGCTGCTGGAGGACCATTTATTAAAAACAAAAAATTCCTGGAGTTGGGCTTTTAGCTACATTATGACTTCAAGGTCATTATTATCCTCTCATGTTGTTGACCTCAATAACATGCTACTTCATTTATTTTTCTGCTTAAATATGCATTATTTTTTAACCATGTCCTTGAATGTTTATGCCCTCATATGTTATTTAACACTATAGCACGTTAAATGTAAGTCCCCCGTGTATTGCCTACTTTTTGTCTAATTTACTGCTCCTCGGACTTACCTTTGCCAGCCTGTCAACCCTATAATATATCTTTGTGTCATGAGCAAAAATAGATACTTTCATTTTGAGTCTCCTAATGAATATATTAGATGAAACAGGTCTCCGCACAGATCCCTAGGGATCTCCACAGTGACTTGCTGTGTCAGGTTGATATTTACTACAAAGTGAGTTCTTCCTATGTGATCGACATGTAAACATGAAAAATGTATGGTGTCTACCACTAAATAAATATCTTAATTATATTAATGAAGTGTAAATGCATCAAACGGCATGGCTTCAAGCTATAGTATAAATAAAGTCCGATATAAAAGCCGCTTAGCAAATAAAATAACAAAAGTTTTTTTTTTTCTCTGGTGAAGGTTGTGTGTGTTTGTCACAGGTTAGCGGATAAATCATGTCACCAGTTAATAGTACTTCTTGTAGTTCTTCAGGATTAATTAACTACTGTTCTGACTTCAGGCATGGCTTAATGAAATAGTGTGGGTTGGATATGAAAGAAGTGATGTCTACGGTTTTTCAAACTGCCATTTTCCTTACACTTGAGAGGAAATGTTCTACTTTGATATACTGCTGCTGCTAATGCGTGTTCTTTGTTCTGTACTGGCTTTTTTTTTCATTATACCAATTTTGAGATAAAGATTTTGAGGCTTGGCTGTCACTTGTTAGAGTAATGATGGGCATTGTGGGAAATGGCAATCTGGCCTGGATGAGGAGTCTGGAAACCCTCACAGATGCAAGACGGCATGATCGGTCTTACAATCTAAATGGACAACCTTCTTTAGATCAACCAACAACTCTGTAGTTGAAGGGCATGTCTGATTGGATGTAAATTAAAAGAATTGTTTAGTTAGCCTTCATAGTTTTGGTTAAAATTAAGGTCACTCGCTGTACAGATTTTTTACGGTTATATTTTAATCTGTATGACTATCTTAAGGACTTGTATTGATAGGATTTTGTTTGCACCAGGACTACTTCTCTCGCTATACAAGTTGTTGTATACAATGTAAATGCAAAAGCAGCTTGGAGCAGGTTCATGTAGCTTAGAAGGTCATCTGCAGGTTAGACGGTGGTCAACTGCAGGTGAATTGAACCTGTTCAATAATTGGTATATAATTGTTAATTCTGAGTCATCGCAGACGTTTTTCAAACTGATCTAAAATGCAAGTAGAAAAAACATGAAAGCAAGCTGCATTTGCCCATCCAGGCCAAAACCTGTCAACAAAGGTCTCATTTTCCGTGGGCTGCTTCACCTAGATTAGAACTATTTCAAACACATTCTGAAATGGAACACAAACATTTTTCTGATGGTTTGTAAAATAGATTACTCACTGTACCCACCAAACACTACCTTTTGTTCAAGGGGCTTTCTTTCATTCATAGGGTAACACTGATGACGTATGTGATATACTAGATATTTGTAAAGTAAAGTGTTACCGTGGCAATAAAAAAATAATAATGATATGTTTCTCTTTTTTACTCCTTCTTACTGTATAGAGTAGACCATACCTGATTGTGATGCTGTCACCAAAGGTCCATGTCGACAGGACCTTGTTCACTTCAGGACTACTTTGTTCCCTATAAAAGTCAATGGGAATGTGAACAGAGCGTGCAGCTTGTCAAAAAGTCAGAAGGGAATCAACTGCAGGTCAAAAAACAAAGAGTGTCTCCAAGTGATGTCGAAAACAAGCTGCATTTGCCTGTCTACACAAGACCAAAGTCCATTAACACAGGCCCTTAAAAAAGCAAAATGGGGATGATGATGATGATCATTGTCTTCATCATCATCATCATCATTATCACTGGCATCATCATTATCATCATCCCCCATTCATTATCATCCATACGTTTTAAGTTTACATAGACATTTTTTTTTTTTACTTTTGTTAAGAATAACATATGGTTAAATCTCCTGTCATTCTGTATTTACAGCCAGCAGGGGAAGCTCTAAGTTTCCTTTCATGTGTTCACCAGGCTAGTCTTAGCCAATCTGTTTTGTTGTGTTGATAGAGCTAGAAAGCTTAATCTTCAGAAATGGAGAAACTAAAGGCAAACTGCTTCTGTTGGGCTTTCTCTTTAACCAATTGACCCCCCCACCTTCATGACCAGGCCATTTTTTTTGCAATACAGCACTGTGTTACTTTAAATAGAGCTCTTTTTTGTGGTATTTGATCACCTCTGTGTTTTTTTTTTGTTCTATAAACAAAAAAGACAGACAATTTTGGAAAAAAGCAACACTATTTTCACTTTCTGCTATAAAACACATCCAATAAAAAAATTGTAAAAATTGAATTTCTTCATCAATTTAGACCAATATGTATTATTCTACGTGTAGCGCTACCCCTGCAAGGGCCAATGCAATATACAGGTCTTCTGTTCCATGCCAGAAATACAACCACTCAGCAAATTAAACAGGAATGGTGTTCGTTCACTTTAACCTCCAGTGAGAGGCCTTGTCTGAAATGCACTGAACGAGTGGTGAACGACACTGTCAGTAGCACAATACAAAAAATAATCTTTAACAATTACCAAAAGTGATATTACTAACTATAAGAGCCTATCTAGATCTTGTAGGTTCTAGCTAACCACTGGCCAGTGGGAATTCTATTCACACACACACAGTCTGCCAGCGTTGGGGCCCTTAAAACCATGTGTTTGAGTACTCAGCCTTTTGTGAAGCAATACTTGTAATCCACAGGATGAAAAGGGGTATCTTTGCAAAGTGTCACAGGGTAACAAAGATGAACAGATTTCAGATAGAGCCACATCAGCAGTAAATAGGATCTGGCAGGATTAGGCACGATCCACTCACACAAGGATGGCAGAAGATCTCTCACCATTAGATGCACTTGATATATCTTCATTCCAGCAATTGGTAGTAAACAGGAGGATGATAATGATGCAGCACTGAAATCCATCTCTTGATGTCACTGCACAGTTAGCACACCTTCAGAGGTCAGGCAAAAAGGCAGAATAACACACTGCAAACTCCACTCTCAAGTCTTCACCTCCCTTTAGGAGAGTCACGGACAGGATCACAGGCCCTGGCAATGCACAGGAGAAAAGCAAGATGGCCACTTCCCCCTGTGTGGCTGCCACCATCCCAGTCTGTCCTCCTCCCCCTGTCTCTTCCTCCTGGAGTCTCCTCCCCCAATAATGGCCTGGCCACCCAATCACAGCTCTCCTGGGTTGCTATCTAATCATGTCCTTCCTTGCCTTTATTGTTAGGGGTGGGCTTCCTTCTTAGCTACAACAGTAAACAATATAATCTCTCCTTTAGACTCTGAGTTATGTTTAGTCAGGAATTGCAATGCAGTGTTTCAGAGAGCAATACTCTGCATATATCACAGAGGCAATACTAAGCTGGTGCTACATATATATTTTTGAAAATATATATTTTTTAAAATCCCAATAAGCATATATTGATTGGTTTGCGTAAAAGTTATAGCATCTACAAACTATGGGATATTTTTATTTATTTTACTAGTAATGGTGGCTATCAGTGACTTATAGTAGGACTGTAATATTGTGGCAGACAGTCGGACCCTAACTAACACTTTTTTGGGACCAGTGACACTAATACAGTGATCAGTGCTTACAATATGCACTGTCACTGTACTAATGACACTGGCTGGTAAGGAGTTAAACATCAGGGGCGATCAAAGGGCTAACTGTGTGCCTGATCAGTGTTTTCGTGTAGTGTGGTAGGTGCTTTTACTAGGGGAAGACATAGATCCATGTCCCTGCTTTGGCACACAGGATCCATGCCTTCCTTCCTGTCAGAATGGCGATCTGCCTTGTTTACATAGGCAGACTGCCATTCTGCCTCTGTGCTAGATGATCAGTGGGTGCCAGCAGACATTGAGTCCATGGTACCTGCAGATCTGGTCCTGCTGTGTATAATCACAGTGGGAGCGGGCCAGTGGCAGCGTGCATGCATTCCCCAGACCCATAAGTGTTGAATCACGTACTAGGTATGTGATCCAGCACAGCAGTGCCACCTTGCCGTCATATATGTAAGTTATATGGTGGCAAGTGGTTAACAATTTCAACAGCTTCTACTTTAAAAGGTTTATCCAAACCAAATGTTCAGTAAGGCCCCTTACTTTAACCACTTCCTGCCCTATTTGCGGATTGACGTTCGCAATGAGGCTCTGTTATCCTGTCCCCTGGCTGAAATAGAACAGAAGATGCCTATGTGGAAGAGGCCTTATAGGCTACGTCTGATGGAAAGAGCCCCTTCCCACTTCCTTAAATGTCTTCTTTACTCTGCAGATGAGATATCCCTGACAGTGGTGAAAACATAACCAGGATACATTGTGTTTTTATATCTGCCTGAAGTTCAGCTTAACTATAGTAATTTATTTGAAGAAAGCCTTTGGAAGCTATATTCACTACTATGTTTAGCAATGCTGATACTGAAGCAAAGCTCTGTCCTTCGTGAATATACCCAAGTGCAGGCTTTAAACTTTTCACCTTTAATTTATTTCCTTTACTTTGCCTTGGGACAGAATTTGTTGTTTTATTTCACAATATATTTTACATTTTCCACGGAATATTCTGTTTACCTACACTGTAGAAACAGATGCCTTTTTCTTCATTTTGTTTTTGCAGAGATGGCAGACAGCAGGAGCCTGTACATTATCAATTTACTCCCGCAATAAGTCTGTGCAGCACATATACTAAATTGCCTTGGGTGGATTCCACCACATAAGGGTGAATAAGGATTAGGTGCTACAGCCTTATAATTCACAACATCAAGCAATACTGCACGCTGGAAGAGCTCACTGCTTGATACTAAACAATAGTTATAGAACACAAAATAATATAATACCAGTGTGTCTGCATTCAATAGAGAAAGAAGCCCTGGTTAGGTTGAAGACAGACAGAAACATACTTTTTCATTTGGTTTATTTATTAAAGTTGATGTAAACCATAACTGGATAACATTTAGTATGCTAAAGCACTGTGCATATTTTTTTTTCCATAACATACAGTTTTTACCTTTTTTCATCCTTTGATGCATCTTGGTGCTGTTGATCTCCTGCAGCCTTTTTGCATACTTTTTGTCTACATACACTTGCTTCAGTAATGGCTGAATGGCATTTCTCTGAGCAAGTTTCTTTATTTAAACAATCAAAATAATCTTTACATTTACATTTTCATTTGTGAACGTTTGCTTTTCCAAGGATACTGTGTGCGTGCATTATTGTGCATTATTGGCGGTTACAAAACTGTGAGGGTCATTTCAGTGGTCATTTGTCCTCTACATTTTTTTTTTTTTTGTTTATCAATCATTGCTTGTAAAATTGAAATAGCAGAGAGAGAGAAGGACATGCAATGTGAAGAGAAGGAAATGCCTATTTATACATGAGAAATTGAGGAATGCACTAAAAATGTGTTAGTAACTGAAAATATTCTAAAGGTGAAATTGAGATTTGAAGGCTAAACACTCAACACTAATAGTGTTGAGCGAACCCGGACTGTAACGTTCGGGTCCGTACCGAACTTTAGGGTGTCCGTGGCACGGACCCGGACCCGGACATTTCAAAAATCGTTCGGGTTCGTGGAAATCTTATAAAAGTCAATGATTGTGTAAAAATCACGTAAGGAGTTAAAGAGTACATATTTATCCGTAAAGGAAGAGAAGTGTAACGTACAGGAAGAGAGAGAGACGATAAAGTTAAAATGTTCGTTACTAACTATTTGTTTTTTTTTTTTTTACATCTCCTGTTTACTGGTGACTTTACTGGGAGTGTCAAAACATTGGCGGTTATTACGTGTTATTACGTGCGTGTGTCATAGGAACCTTTTCGTTTGCAAGTGTTTACTTTTACATTTACATTTCTAATAAAACTAACAAATTTATTTCTTTGAACGAGTCTCTTTACGGTAAGTCGGTAATGACTTCG
>BLSH010535910.1:1719824-1733335 GCA_018402905.1 Glandirana rugosa | reverse complement strand
CACCTACACTGCCACGGTCACGGCCTAGTCAACCTCTAGGCTCCTACTCCACATCCACCCCCCTTCCCGTTATTTTACTTGATTTTAATTTATTTTCCCTATCCCCATTTATTTGTAGGGCACTTGCCCTAGTTTGAAGATGATTTTAGAACAGTTATATGGCTTCTACCGTTCATTAATACTTTTCAGACACAGTTTGAAGATGATCCACATTCACCTCCATTTTTGCTTTTTTTATGTTTTTATTTTTTTAAAAATATTTAAAGTTATTTCCCTGTCCCCATTTTTTTGTAGGGTGCTTGCCCTACCCTTACCCCCATTTTACTTCCTTTTGCAGCCCTCTGGGGCTTTCCAGGACTTTCCTACAGCCATTTTTGTGCCTAAAAGTTCGGGTCCCCATTGATTTCAATGGGGTTCGTTGTCCGTGCGATCGTTCGGGTTCCGTCCGGACCCGGACCCGGACTTTGTCCCGAGGTTCGGACGGACCAGCAGAACCCGAACTTCCAGGTGTTCGCTCAACTCTAAACACTAAATGTTAAGCTGGCTTGGTAAGGGGAAAAAATATATCTATATACACAGGAGAGTACGTTGTGTCTAGTAATACTGCACATTGGCCAGGGCTTGATTTACCAAAAGGCATGTGCCTACCAGATAAGGACCAATAAAACAAGCAACTGCTTTCTTTGTGGTGATCCTAGCAGAGCTGTAAGGCTTTGCGTGCCAAATATTGTTTGTCTATGGGCTCCAGTGATGGAAACCTGCCCAGGACAATGGCTGTTTATTAATTCAAGTCTTTGGTGGGCCTTAGAGAGGGCAAATGCCTTCTCAACAGTAATAATCAAGGACTCAAGGACAAATCTGCCATTGCCTATAGCATTGACATTTACTGATGTTTATTGTTCAAATTGAAGTATACTGAAGTGGTACACATGCTTTTAATACCATCTTTTTCACTTTTTCCCACTTTTTGCCCCTTTCTGGCTTCCTAAGCTGTACCCAATAATGGCCCAAAGCGTGTTCTTTTCTTATAGCCAGGCTATGGGTCTGGTTTCACCTTATAGAAAACAACACTTTTCAGGAGACCAACTGAGCCTATCTCAAAGACCATTAAAGGAAATCTCTGAGGAGAAAAATGTGGCTAATAGCTACAGGACCATTGTTTAAACCCATGTTTTAATACCTTATGAGCCTCTGTCAGAATGGGGATTAATCGTTTCTAGACGTTGTTGCCTGCATGCCTGTTGCAGGTTAGTGACTCATTAGAAATCTGTAGCCTAGAGCCTGAATCTTTTTAAAAAAGTCAGCAGTGGCAGATCCCATTCTCCAAACTATTCTCTTATTAGAAGATAAAGAAAACTAAGCTAAATGCCAAAGCTAGTGACTTGTCAGTGTCATGAAGACTCCAACAGTGACATGGTGATGTCACAGCAAGGGATGAGAAGAAGACTAAGTCACTGGCAGGTTTATTCTGCAGAGGGTTACATGACAGTGGATTCATGTAAGTTAAACTATGCTTCTGAGAACTTTTTATAAAAACAAAAGATAGAGTGACTTTGTTGAAGAAGTTTAGACCAGAGGTTAGTATTTGTTAATCTAGATTAATACTTAGAGGCTATCAACCCAGTATATATATACAGAATAAAGGGAGAAAAAAGTGGGTTTTAACTTTTTAGTACATCTGACTCAACAACTGATGTAGTTCAAAGATCACATCTTTGTTACAAATCAATAAAACACATATACGCAGTGAAAAGTATATAACAAAAACACATAAGGCAAAATTCAGATGAATAGGAGACCATCCCACGCGTTTTGTGGTCACAGCCGCTTCCTCGGTGCTTCAGTAGCCTCTTCACCTGACAGACAGCCTGGTATTAACAATTGATTAAATATAATCAGTCAATCAATCAATCATATATATATATATATATATATATATATATATATATATATATATATATATATATATATACATATATATATATATATATATATATGGTGATTTCAACTGCCCCTCATTTGGAGGAACTGTCCCTGTTTCATAACCAAATATATCTGTCCTTTTTTGCTCCTCAATTGTCCCTCTTCTAGATGTGAAATTGTGAGCGTTTCCCGGCACTATATGCCTGATGCTGTTCATAAGTGTAAACGAAATCAACTTGCTTAATAACCTCACTGATATTGGGTGCTAGATTGTTCTTCCAGTTTCTAAGGATGATGAGCCTAGCAGCATTCAGTATATGCATAGTTATCATTCTGAAAGTAACAGGTATCTTACCCACATTGATGCTCACTAGTACTACGTTATGGTCCGGTTTTTGTATACAACTACTAGTGGAGGATATAAGTCTGAAAATTGAATTCCAGAAGCTTTTAATATTTGGACACTTCCACAGCATATGATCTAATGTACCTTCTTGTGAACAGCCTCTCCAACATAGTTTACTACCTGATGGTGAAATTTAGCTATTCGGGGTGGGGTCAAATATCATCTCTAGACTCTTCTAGATGTGACACATGAACCTCTACAATGAGTACTATTGAAAGCAGATTGCCCCTAAATTACAAGGTCTGCTTATTTAGTAGTAACTTTTAAAACACCCCATTAAACGTAAATGAAATGCCCGTGGAAGAAAAGTTAGATAATATACTTACCTGTCCACCGGCTTCTGTTCACAGTACCTAGGTCAGTGTGCTGTCATCATCCTTTCAGTAAGAGCTTGGGGAGTGGTGAGTTGCTCAACTATCACAAGAAATTGGTCTTGCTCTTTGATGTAGGGTCTTCTTGTGAGATTTGAACTATTTAGCATTCCCCCGAATATCATCAACAGAATAATGACATCACCCTCTGCACCACAGAAGCAGGGTGAAAAGTGAGTATATTATTTAAATTTTTCCAACCCCAAGATTTTTCTTGAAGTTTAATAGAGTGTAGTAGCAAGGGGAGGGGGCTATAGAAAACACAAAACGTTTAATCAAACCTTGCATTTAACCAATCATTTTTGCAAAAATAATAATTGATTATTTTCAATGTAAATGTGGGAAAGGTAGAGGTGAGCCCTTTGCCTACATACTTTGTGCTGAAAGGTCTCCCTCTTCTTTACCTCAGATAGCTGAGAGGTATGCAGCACTTGTCAGGCGGTATGGTCTGTAACTGGCTGTCAAAGTTCAAAATGTGCATCATAATAGTTTACCAAGTATTTTGCTGCCTATCTGAGGCAATATGAATTACTTTTTCGATACTTGTAGAACTTCTTTGTGTACTGGAGACCTGACTTACATTTTCGTCATGGTATGATCTACTTTGTTAACAACATTAAAAAGTCCCATCTTTTTGTTGTAAACTGGAGTCCTGAATAAGCTTGTTGCCCTTTCTTGGCATAACCCACTATAACTGAACTTCACTGGAAATATGATGGTTCTTTCTTTGTAAACTAAAGTTGTGATCTGACTTTGTACTCTCGCCTCGAAGTACCGATTTTGTGAACTCCACTAAAGTGTCAGTTCTTTACTTTTTAAACTGGAATCATGACTTGCCTTGCTGCTCTATTATACTCTTTCTTACTTCTTTTTTTACTTTCCCTGAAAACATGTTAATTTTTCATAGCAGCCAAACAGGATGCCTCTGTTTCATTTGGAATATCTGTTCACAATTGGTAAATTATTTTTAGGCCTCCTACTGGGCTAGAAGTCTGATCAGGCCCAAATTGCTACCCAGGTACTCTCCTACCTACCCTTCCACATTAGAACCACTCTTCCCCAAATAAAATAAAAAAGAAAAAAAAATACTAATACACCCTTTTTAGTCTTGTGGACTTTTGCTGGGATAGAGGATATTGGGAATGATTTATGTGAATCAGAAAGAGAGCAAATTTTCTTTAAAAATATTTGGTTTCAGCAAAAAATACATCTTGTTAGAAATATGCTTTAATATCTCTTTAATTTACAGCCAATTACCTAAACACAGTGTCACGTACCTGGTGGTAGAGTCTGGCTTATGCGGGGGCAACCTCTCTTGCGGCCCTGGTTCGAGAACCCCTGATAGTGGGAACAGGGAGCTCTGGAGCACAGGGGGGCACGAGGGCTGGACAATCTTCAGGTGGTAAGGAGAAGTCCAAGGTAGCTCGTGCAAGACAGGAGAATAGTGGTACAGTCCGAGTTGGCAACTGGCAGGCGGTGCGGTACAACGGGATCAGGCAAACGGATGGTCGGGTTCAGGCAGGGTCGGTAACGTGCTGGCAACAGAAGTACAGGAGGAGCAGGCAAGCGGGTGGTCGTAAACAAGCCGGGGTCAGATGCAGGCAGATATCAACAGGTCCGAGGGATAAGCCGGGGTCACAGGAACAGGAAGTCACACAGAAGTAGTCACCGGGGGGTCGCTGGTGTAGGAAACGCTGTAGAGCGGACAGCACTGGCCACCAGGCTCTGCAGATTGAAATAGAGCCGCCAGGCGCCGTTTCCGGCGCGTGCGCGTGCACGTGAGCGCGCGCGCACGTGAGCGCGCGCACGGGCACGCGCGAACGCGCACAGGCGCGCGCACCACCGCGGAAAGGCTAGGGAACAGTCTTTTCCTGACACACAGCTTGAGACTTATTGTATCTAAACTACATGCAGAGGAACATAGATTGGTAATTCTGGGTTAATCAATTTATCAATAAAATGGATAGTAAAATTCTTTGGACAAGTGACAACACTGAGCTTCCATATGACAGCTTCCAGTTTGTATAACTGACACATTTTAATCAAGTAAAGTTGTTAGTTGTGTTTTATTTTCACCTTGTATGATACTATTTATACAGAAGGGAAAGCATGAAATAAAAATCACACCTGTCAGTATGAACCACTCCAAGCTTCCCAGGGCTCAAATGAAAAGTGAAAAAAGCAGTGGGTTGCCATCAGCTAATCTTTGCCACAGGCATGAACCCAAAGTTCACCGGTTAATGATACACTTTAACCAGTATTGCAAAGATTGGTTGCCAAATCTGAAAACACAGCATTGAGAGCAGCAACATATTGGACTGTTCTACGGTGGAAATGCTTTGACTGCTCCCTGCTGCTGTTTTCATATTGTGTTTGCACCTAGATAACTGTGTTAATGCAGAAGTAAGTGGATCCTGTTTTGCTCTTATATTTTCTTCACTAAACAAGAAATAAACAGCTAACATAACTTCCATCTGTGTGTATGAGCTGAACTCACTCTTGGTATTATTTCTGTTTTTTAAAGTCCCTTATGTACATTACTTTTTAGATCTTGCTCTCCCCTTGCCTCTTCATTCTCCTCCTTTCTCTTCTCTCCTCTCCCTTCTCCTCTCCTCTCCTCTCCTCTCCTCTCCTCTCCTCTCCTCTCCTCTCCTCTCCTCTCCTCTCCTCTTCTCTCCTCTCCTCTTCTCTTCTCTTCTCTTCTCTTCTCTTCTCTTCTCTTCTCTTCTCTTCTCTTCTCTTCTCTCCTCTTCTTCATCACATTCCTTGCCATTGTTTCCTCTTTCTTCTCTCCTTTAAATTCCCCCCCACCACCTCCCTTCCCAATCTCCCTTCTCCTCTCCTCTCCTCTCATTATCTCTTCTCTCCTCCCCCTCTTCCTCCACCCTCTTCCTTCCCCTTCCTATTTTCCATTCCTTCCTCTCATTGTCTCTTCTTCTCTCCCCACCATCTCCTTCTCTTCTGCCCCCCCCCCTTATTTTTTCTCCTCTCTTCTATGCTCTCCTCGTCTCCCATTCTCTTCTCTCTTTTAAATTTAATTTCGTCTCTCCTCTTCCCACCACCACCTCCTCACTCTCCGCCCATCCCCTTCTCTTCCCTGTAATTAATAATTTCATGTAATAGCATTTGCTATGGTATTTCGTACACAAGAAAATTAAGCATTTTACAGCTTAAACGTCTCTGGCTGTATTGGTTACACTTCTCAGTTAGCCCTAAGAAGGACAGTTATCATTTTGGAGAAATCTACATTCACCCATGTACTTTTTATTATCCCATCTTGTCTCTAACTGACATTTTATGTGCTGGCAGTTATGCATAAAAATACATCCAAAATATGCCAAAGACTTACAAATGTTTCTTCTAAGTGTTTTTAGTCACGAACTCTTGTGATTGCCACATTGGTGGCTCCAGTGATGTAAAGGGACACATTTATATTGTACATCCAAGAGCTCTATCATCTGTCTATGGCTGAAGGTTAATCCTGTACTAGCTGAGAAGTACTAATTTCACTCTAAAATATTGCAATTTAGCTTTTACTTACTAAAGATTATACGCAAATGAAGATCCTAATTCATAGGGGAAAAATACACAATATTAAACATTTCTCTGTTCTGTATAGTTTCATATTTTATAATGTCAGTAATCAAGATGGGACCACATGCTGATGATGTAATTGGCTAAAGGAGCAGGTCTGAATTTTAAGCTTTCATAGAATCATGGAATATGTCTTCTTTACTCTAAATTAGATGTGCAGTCTCTCATTTAACTAATAAGAAACAAGGAATGGTAATGTATAGAATAGCAAGTAAATCTTATAGTTGAAGCTTTAGTGACTTTTACTAAACTTCTTCTGTGCTATAGAGTAAGCTAGAGAAAGTAACTCAAGATTTGCCCTCTGCTTTCTAATTTTTATCTGCCTCTCCAGCTTTCTCCTTCTCTTTTCTTAGCAGTTTCACAGGACCTGATTGGCAGTCACACCTAGAACTACCATGAAAATGCATTTCAGGGGTCTAATGTAGAGCAGTTGGGGGGTTTAAAAATAACCTTCCGGCAAATAAAATAACTAAACAAGTTAACTTTAGATAGAAGATAAATATATTAGCCTCTGCTTAGTCCACATGCTAAACATATACTCAGTGCCGAGAAGCACAGAAACTTATAATCAGTACTGTTTGACCTAAAAACAGCTGCTAAATATCTTGACAATGATTTCATAAGGGTCTTGTAGCATTTAAGTATTCAACTTGTTTATGAAGATATTGGAGTGTCATTCAGTTGTACAAAGTTGTTGAACGGTTTCTCCTCCCATGCAAATACTGCTTTTGAGCTTATCCCTCAATTTAAAATGCTACATTGAGTTTACCATCCAGGTAATGCAGTTTGAACAAGTAACATATGATGTTTGTAGGCAGGTAGAGGTAGGCAGAGGTCCCCTTCAGGGTTGCTCCCCCTACTGGTGGAGTGCTTTGTGGGTATCCCTTTATAAGGTTGGTGGAGCTTTAGCTTAGGGTCTTTTTGCTGGGATACAGAGAGAGAGAAAGGGCTGCTTTCACAGGTGTTTGTGCTCTCTCCTTTTGAGGGAGGAGCTGGTTGAGGATCCTCTCTGCTATCTCCACCATCTTTACTACCTAACAAAAGGGGAGATTGAGGAAAAGACTGTAATGGGAGAAGCTAAGAGAGAATGCTGCATATATACAGAGGCTGGTGTTTCCCTTTGTGCTTCCTAGCAGTAATCATCACTGTGTAAGGAACTCATATGAGGAGTGAATTAAGCTAGCATGAAGCCACCAGTTACCGGATCCAATGAATCCCTTATTCACTTCTGACCTCAGATCGATACTTGGAGAATTTCAAAGGCAGTATTTGAACTGTTATGTTGTATTTAGTGAGTTATGCAAATAAAGACGTTTGACTGAATCTTAAAGTCTTGAGAAGTGGAGTGAGATGTGTGTTACTGGTGCAAGCCTGGCGACCCTGAAAACCTATTGGTGTACCAGGTGTAAGGTGTAAGTACTCCGGTGGAAGAGGGGGTTAACTGCGTAAGAGGCCAGTAGGATTGAAGATATACCTCAGGCCACCATCTTTGTATGGAACAATATTGGTTTGAACAGAACAACTTGTGACACCCTGCAAAATATATTTTCTTGGGTTGAAGCTCAGCTGCATGAGTCAGTCACATGAACATGAGTGGGCAACATTGTACAGTGTGGGCGGTGTAATTCCGGTGAAGTCACGCAGCCATGATTGTCAACCGCGGCGGCATTCACATGTGAGTGACAAGTGATTGATATTGTTTTTAAAAACCTTTTTAGCTGCTCTGATATTGCATCATGGATTGATAAACAATATTACCCTGTTTTCCCTATTTAACTGATATCATGTTGCGGTGAGAGAGGCTGAGTGATCCCTAACATTTGTATAATGCGAGTTCTGGATTGAGTGAACACTGGAGACATTGGTGTGATTCATCCGATTACCCTTGCTGAGCTGATTGGGCCACTTTTTGTGTGTTTTTACACTCCCTTTGGTGAGTTTGCATTGCATGTGGGGAAGATGGAGTGATGCACTGATTCAATATTATCTGTCACCATCACGGGTGTATCTTCTTTTTGTGTTTACGGTATATGACTTACTACACTATGAGTTGTTCTTTTTTGCTGATTATGGAATGATGTGGAGGAGGCATTAACATCCAGTACCAAGAGTGGACTCCCTTTGAAGGATCATATTGGCACTTGTAGTGCACAAAGAGAGTGAGCTGTTCTCTTAGTTCCATACATGTGAAGGAATATTGCACATTATTTATGGACTATTTTTATGGGCCTTTTTTATGGACTTTTTCTACTCATTGTGGGTCTTCACTAAGGGTTTGGCTGTCCATAGCTGGACTATTGTTCATAAGTCGTTTGTTTGTTGACATCACTATTAGCACTGCAATTTTTCTTTGCTGTTTCATTGTACACCTATTAACAGGCATGTTTCTAGCTTTTTTGAAAACAATTTTCTACAGATTGCAATGAGATAGGACAGGTGCCGAAATCCCAACACGCTGGGGGTACCAGCATCTCGCCATTCTTTAACGTTGTTAATTGTACTGTACCTAGTAGACCTCAATTTACGATCTTGCACTTCCCATATTCCCCCCTCACCAGTGGTTAGCTCCCCAAAACAGATGTTTTGATGAGGTATCTTGGTGTTTTGCTTGATTCACTGAACATATTTAGGACTGCCAGCTTTGTAAAGTTGCAAAGCACAATCTGAGGTTGTTACTAAGCTTAAACATGCTCACTCAGCATTAATGGTCATGTTTTCTTTAAAGTATGTGGTTGTGTTTACATTTTTTCAGACAGAATAAGAGACAAAATTGCTGCCAAATGTTTTCATCTACTGGGCCCAGTTTCCCATTAAAGAGACCCTGTCATCAACCTGAAAAATTGCAGGTTAAAACACAGAAAAGTCAAGTATTTGAAATGCTTACTTACAGCATTTTGGCTTTCAAAAAACATTTTTATGGACCTGCAATTTGGCTCTGAATTGACTCAGGAGAGTCAGTTCCCTAACACAGCCCTTCCTTCTTGCACTTAATAGCTCTTTCTTCTTCTGGGAGGGTCTAATTGATGTCTGTATGGCAACTCCTGTGATCCTCATCTTCCTACATAAGCTTTTATGTAGCAGCTGGAGGAGTGAAGGGGAATATTAGAGTGTTAGTTGAGTTACAGCTCTGAATCTGCTGGAGCTGCTGACATCACATCCAAGATCAATGTATTTTGGATGTCTACACAAGGAAAGCTTTTACAGGTAAATGACAAGACAAAAATAATACAAAAGGTTGAGCCATGGTGGTTTGGGCTTTTCAAGGTTAAAGTGGTTGTATACTTTCCTCGTTTTCAGCTAAGGAAGCTGACATCTTAGCCTCTGTTTAATCTGCAACTGCCATGATGCTGCACATGTGATCCATTATGACACCACCCATTGGATGGTTTGCTAGTTTGGTTGAGAGCACAATCAAGGAGACAGCTAGCAATTCCGGCATGCCGGGAATATTGACTTTTTTGACACTATTTTTACCCCCTTCCTGACCAGAGCAGTTTTTGCAATTCAGCACTGCGTCGCTTTAACTGACAATTGCGCGGTTATGCGACGTTGTACCCAAACAAAATTTGCGTCCTTTTTTTCCCACAAATAGAGTTTTCATTTCTGATCGCCGCTATAAACAAAAAAAGAGTGACAATTTTGCAAAAAAAAACAGTTTTTCTTACTTTTTGCTAAAATACAAATCCAAAAGAAAAATATAAAAAAACATTTTTTTTCATCGATTTTGGCTGATTTATATTCCTCCTCATATTTGTGATAAAAAAAAATCACAATCGGTGTTTATTGATTGGTTTGCGCAAAAGTTGCCACATTTACGGATGGTGAGAATTCATTTCTGAGGTTTTTTTTTTACTAGTAATAGCGGCGATCTGCGATTTTTAGCGGTACTGCGATATTGCAGACATGTCGGATATTTTTGACACTTTTTTTGGGACCATTGACATTTATACAGCGATCGGAAATTTAAATGTCCACTGATTACTGTATAAATGTCATTGGCAGTGAAGGGGTTAACCTGGGGGGGAGAGCTAGGGGTTAACTGTGTTCTCTGGGTGTGTTCTTACTGTGAAGGTGCTGGGCTAACATGGGCATAGGAGATCTAACTGATCCCAGTGACAGGGATCAGTAGATCTCCTATGCCACACTGACAGGGCGGGGAACCGGCGTGTTTACATCGGCGGTTCCCCGCTCTTTGGCTGTGGCCGCTCATCGCAGCTTGCCGGCGGACATTGTGTCTGCCCGAGCCGCGGGCACACTCCTCCAGAGTGCGGTGGGCACACACGCCTCCTAGCGGCCACCTGCAGATTGCCGCCTTTTTACGGCGATTCGCGGTAGCCGTCCACACTGCCGCAGTAAATATACTGCGCGCGGTGTGGAACCCGGTTAAAGCAAGCAGTGAGGAGGGAACATATCACCTCCCAACAACCTGTCAACTAACCTCTGAAAAGTGATTCACCACAGACTGCTTTTCAGAAGGGCTGCAAGGACTGACACCAGTGTAAATAAGCTAAATGAGCTCTACTTTATTTTTCTTTTAAACAATGAAGTGGTATGCTTTGAGCATACAGCAGCTTCAAGAACAGATGCTCAGTAACAATTAAATGATGAGCTTCAAACACCCCAAACTTAAAGGGGTTGTAAAGACTCATGGTTTTCACCGTAATGCAGTTTATACATTAAGGTGAAAAATCTTCTGTGCTTCAGCTGCCCCCCAGACCCACCCTTTTTCTTACCTGAACCCAATCGTTCCAGTGATGAGCACAAGCTCAGTGGCTCCAGCCGCTGCGTCGGGTCCTCATTGGATAGATTGATAGCAGCAGAGTCCCTTAGCCCCCGTTGCTGTCAATCAAATCCAGTGACATGGGAGCCAAGGGCAGGGCCGAGTCTTGCTGTCTGTCTCAATGGAACAGTGGGACTCGTGAACATGTCTGCAGGGGTGCATGGAAAGCGTCTCTCTGTGGGGACATCTGATGAAGAGGAGGAGCCAAGAGCACCAGTGGGGCACCCCAGAAGAGGAGGATCAGGGCTGCTCTGTGCAAAACCCTAGCACAGAGCAGGAAAGTATGACATATTTGTTATTTAAAAAAAAAGAAAAAACAAACTTGTACAATCACTTTAACAAAAGTCCCTGTCAGCTTAAAAAAAAGGTTTAAACCCCCAAAACCCATTCTTTTAATAGTAAGTCTCGCAGCAGAAAATATGTTTGGTCAAAACAGCAGCTAATAAAACCACTAGGGAAGGGCCGAACACCCACCAGTTTGGTTCGCACCAGAACTTGCGAAAAGGCAAAAAAAATGTGCAAACATGTGAACCCTATTAAAGTCTATGGGATATGAACATGAATTGCTTAAAGGCATTGGTCAGCTGGCCACCTTCTCCACTGCTCTTCCTCTGACCGAAGGAAGCCTCAGAAACATGTTGTCCAGTGCCAGGAAATGGTAACCTCCCATGGTCTGGAAAGGCATTGCAAAAACTTTTCTTCAAGGTATCCTGAAGATGTTTCATCCTCTGCTCCCTCTGCAAAGGTGTGATGGTGGAACTAGCTCCAACACTGAACCATGTCCTGCATTCTTCCCAGCTGCCAGCAGAGTTACCCAGTGTGCCATGAAGGAAAGGAAACATCCCTGATCATGCCTGCTGAATCATAAGTCAGCGGAAATATGAACCTTGTTGCTGACCGCCCTGTCCAAGGAGGCCAAAACATTGCCTTCAACATGATGGTAGAGAGGTGGAATGGCCTTACGTGAGAAGAAATGTCTTTTTGGAACCTGCCACTGTGGTACAGCACGTTTCACAGATTCATGAAAGGGGGTAGAGTCTACCAGGTGAAAAAGCAGCAGTTGAAGCGCTAGCAATTTGGCCTAGCTAGCATTTAGATGCTGAGCATGTGGATGGCTGGGACAGTGTTTATTTTACGGTTCAGCAACTGGGGTAGGGAAATTTGCCTGCTGAAATCAACTGGCGGTGTATTGCTATAAGGTTGGCTGCAAGTACTTGTGGCACCCATTGCTATACCTGCATTCCTCTCAGTGCAGGCTTTTAAGAGGACTGGAGGTATAGTAGGGGTTGCCTGGGGGTCCACCTATAGGGGTTGAGGAGCAAGGAGAAGTCCGCCTTGTTTTATGATGTGGATCTTTGAGGTGCTGTTGCCAACGGACTGCATGGTAGTTCGTCATATGTCTTGTCGAGCATGTGGTGCCCAAATGGCTGCTCTTCTGGTCACACTTGATCCACTCCAGACATAGATTGCAATCAGCAATGGTGCGATCTGCTGCACAACTGTTGACAAAAGTCAAACTCCATTGAACTTTTGGAAGTCAGTGGGGAGTCAGCAGCGCTCTGCACATGTGGATCTCTGCGGTGTGGTACAATAGGGTGGCTGTCCTTAACCTGGCCCCTGGAGGACACCCTTCCTCATTGGTGTTGTGCCTCCTCCTCCTCACTTTCCTCCACTCTTCTCTCAGGCTACCAAGTATAGTCAGTGTCCTCATAATCCCCTCCCTCCTCGTCACTGGAGCAAGCTTGGCATTATGTTGCAGCTGGGAGAACATGACTGCTAGTTTCTTGTCCTTCTGTGGCACCCCCTCTCTCTAGGCTCATGTTACTCCCTTCCTCAACCTGGGAACTAACATCAAAGCCTTCAAATTGCTGTGCATCCTTCATCAGCATGTAACTGACACTATGGTTGAATAATTCTGATGACTCCTTCATGCCTGATAGTGGGGCTATGGAAGGAGTAACTGTGGATAAGGAGTCGGTGGAATAGGCCGCTTTGGCAGCTGCATTGGAAGCCAAACTAGGAGGAGCCTGGAGAGGATGATGAGGATTAAGATGGCTTAGTTATCCACTCCACCAACTCTTTTGCATGTTGTGGCTCAATAACATGGCCAACAGCAGAAAAAAAGGACAAGCGTGACCCGCCTGCAGAGGATGCACCATGTCCGCAACCACCACTTTTCACTGTAGACACAGAAGCTGCTTGGCCCCCTTTAGTGGCCTGGGAGCGTCTGCCTCTCGTTGGTGGTCTTCTGGACATGATAGGGATTTTTTTGAACACTGCACTACACTGTATTATATACTGTACATCACCAAATGCACTATATATATATATATATATATATATATATATATATATAGTCTACACTGAATGCAATATATATATATATATATATGTCACATCTGATATGTATATATATATATATATATATATATATATA
>BLSH010535910.1:1692695-1718157 GCA_018402905.1 Glandirana rugosa | reverse complement strand
CAGTATATAGAGTCAGTGCAGGCAGTGTAAGACTATATATATCCAGTATAGTGTGTGTGTATATATATATATATATATATACACTATACTGGATATATATAGTCTTACACTGCCTGCACTGACTCTATATACTGTACATTGAATGAGCTGAATGGGCTGTATACATATGTATATATATATATATATTCTTACACTGCCTGCACTGACTGTATATAGGCTACACAGTATCTATATACTACACTGTCTACACGCCACTAACTAACCTAGCTAAATTAGCTCAATGCTCCAGTTTCTACTCTCTATGTTCACACACTACATATGGCTGCTGTTTAAGTGGCCTTATATAGTGTGGGGCGTGGACTGAGACCCCTGAGCCATGATTGGCCAAAGGCACCCTGCCTTTGGCCAATCATGGCTCTCACAGCAGAGCGCGCTGTGATTGACCAAAGCATGCAGGTCATGTGTATGCTTTGGCCAATCAGTGTGTGCTGTTCCCCACGGTCTCACGCTGCATTATGGGGCATACGAATTTATGCGAACGCCCCATAATATTTGGGATTCTGTGAACGGGCGAATGCCTGGTGTTAAGCCCATCCCTAGTAACCACTGAGCCCAAATCAACCACAAAATAAAACTGAAGGCAAAAGAGACAATAATAATAATAATTATTACTATAAAGCAGCAAGGGGTTGATAGCCCAAAGAGTTAGCAATCAGAATTAAAGTACAATGTTTTAACTGACTTTAATATTTCTCTATACAATTGGTCAGCTTTCCCTATTCTTTCCCTACAGTAATATTAAATACAAAAACTATAGCTACCTTATTTGCCCCTTGTGACAGAGAGTTACCTAGATGGTATGGATGGCACAGGATTCTCAACCTGGCAGGTTGAGGAGCTCCAGAGACATTGCACATTAAAGAGGAAACTGGCTTTTTAGTTTCCTCAGTATTGTTTAAAGTCTGTTTCGGGATCTGGAGCCCAGGGATTTCTTAAAGATTCGGTGGGATGATCCCCAGTCCTGGGTCCAGGTTTTGTGACCTACCAGGTCACTGATTGTCCAGCTGGATGGGGGCATGTTAAGAGCAGTCAGGACCAGGCTTCTGGATCACACACACACACTGGGAGACAGGTGGTCTCAGGAGTCGAAGACTGCAGGAGGCAGTCTGGGCATCGACATCTGCAAGGAGGCAGGTGTGACCCTGCTGTCACGCCATAGCGGATCGCTTAATAACCAGGAGAGCTACTGATCCTTACTAGCCAGGAGCACTACTGATCCTTATAGCCAGAACGGCTACAGATTAGAGTTGAGTGAACCCGAACTGTAAAGTTCGGGTTCGTACCGGACTGTAGGGTGTCCGTGTCCTGAACCCAGATATTTGAGAAAAAGTCTGGGTTTGGGGTTCAGGTAGTTTTTAGTGCCTTTTGAATAGCTGTAGGGCAGCCAATGAACAAGCGTTTCACTCGTTTGCCCTTAGAAGCCATCACAGCCATGCCTACTAATGGCATGGCTGTCATTGACCAGTGCATCATGTGACCCAGCCTCGATATGAGCTGGAGTCGTGTAGCGCTGCATGTCACATGCTCTCAGACTGGTGTAGGGAGAGGATGCTGCGACGGACAGATTAGCGTTATAAAATCATCTCATACTAGTATAGGGAGAGGTTCCTGCCGCTGGTGTGAGGGATAGATTAGCGTTATAAAATCATCTCATACTAGTATAGGCAGAGGTTCCTGCCACTGGTTTGAGGGATAGATTAGCGTTATAAAATCATCTCATACTAGTATTGGGAGAGGTTCCTGCTGCTGGTGTGAGGGATAGATTAGCGTTATAAAATCATCTTATACTAGTATAGGGAGAAGTTCCTGCTGCTGGTGTGAGGGATAGATTAGCGTTATAAAATCACCTCATACTAGTATAGGGAGAGGTTCCTGCCGCTGGTTTGAGGGATAGATTAGCGTTATAAAATCATCTCATACTAGTATAGGGAGAGGTTCCTGCTGCTGGTGTGAGGGATAGATTAGCGTTATAAAATCATCTTATACTAGTATAGGGAGAAGTTCCTGCTGCTGGTGTGAGGAATAGATTAGCATTATAAAATCATCTCATACTAGTATAGGGAGCGGTTCCTGCCGCTGGTTTGAGGGATAGATTAGCGTTATAAAATCATCTCATATTGGTGTAGGGAGAGGTTCCTGCTGCTGGTGTGAGGGATAGATTAGCGTTATAAAATCATCTCATACTAGTGTAGGGAGAGGATCCTGCTGCTGGTGTGAGGGACAGATTAGTGTTATAAAAAATAATATAAATTTGTGCTAAATAGTACATTTGCATCCAGAATGAGTAGAGCGTCAAATAAGGGACGTGGTCGTGGTGCTGCTTGTGCTGCTGGTGTTGGTGGTGTTGGTGAAGCTCCTGGTGCAAGAGGACGTGTACGATCTGTGCCAGCTACATGCACAAGTGAAACACCTTCCTCAGGTGTGAGTAGCCGGCAGAACCTTCAACGTTATATGGTAGGCCCGAATGCCGCTCAAGGAATGGTGAGGCCAGAACAAGTACAGGCGATAGTAGATTGGGTGGCAGACAATGCCTCCAGTTCCTTCACATTGTCTCCCACCCGGTCCCTTGCTGAAAGCTCAGAGTTGGCGCCTGAACCCCATGGCCATCTGTCTTTCACCTCAGCCCCTTGTAAATCAGCCAAGCAGTCTGAGCCCCAAGTCATGCAGCAGTCTCTTATGCTTTTTGATAACTCTGCTGGTCTGCATTCCATGGGCCATCCATATAGCCCTGCCCCAGAAGTGGAAGACATTGAATGCACCGATGCCCAACCACTTCTGTTTCAGGATGGGGACATGGAAACACCACTGCAGAACGTCTCTGATGATGACGAAACTGCTGCGGCTTTCTACAGTGTGCAGACTGAAAAGGAGGGCAGTGGTGAAGAGTGGGTGGAAGATGATGGGGAGGATGATGAGGTCCTAGACCCCACATGGAATGAAGGTCATGCGAGTGACGTGCAGTTTGGAGGAAGAGGTGATGGTTGCACAGAGGCACCAGCACAGCAAAAGAGGAAGCAGGTTGCAAAAGCGGAGCGACCATCCCCTAGACACTACACCTGCTACTACCCACCGCACCCAGGGACCTAGCACCCCAAAAGCAGCTCAAAGGAGTTCCCTGGCATGGCAGTTCTTCAGATAATGTGCTGACGACAAGACACAAGTGGTTTGCACGCTGTGCAATCAGAGCCTGAAGCGAGGCATAAATGTTCTAAACCTGAGCACAACCTGCATGACCAGGCATCTACATGCAAAGCACGAGCTGCAGTGGAATAAGCACCTCAAAATCCAAGAAAGGTCTCGGGCTCCTCCTGCTTCCTCTTCTGCTGCTGCTGCTGCCTCTGCCTCTTCCTCCACCTCTACAGTGCCAGTGTCACCTGCCACCCAGCAAACAGACGATGTGACAGCAACACCACCATGTCCGCCACCGTCCCCAAGCATTTCCACACCATGGTCCCATGAAAGCCTACAGCTGTCCATCTCCCAAACACTGGAGAGAAAGAGGAAGTACCCCCCCTACCCACTCGCGATCCCTGGCCCTGAATGCCAGCATTTCAGTATTCCTGGCCTTTGAAAAGCTGTCATTCCATCTGGTGGACAGGGACAGTTTTAAAAACCTGATGGCGGTGGCTGTCCCACAGTACGTGGTTCCCAGCGGCCACTACTTTTCCAGGCAAGCCATCCCTTCCCTGCCCAACCAACTCGGGGACAAGATCAAGTGTGCTCTGTGCAACGCCATCTGTGGCAAGGTCCACATAACCACTGATACGTGGACCAGTAAGCACGGACAGGGATGTATCTCGCTAACTGCACACTGGGCAAATGTAGTGGTGGGTGGGCCTGAGGCAGATAGCAGTTTGGCGCATGTCCACTTCCTCCTCCTCCTCTACCACCTCCTCATCCGGTCAGCGTAACACCTTCACCACCAACTTCAGCACATCCAGGGGGAAACGACAGCAGGCTGTTTTAAAACTGATATGTTTGGGGGATAAACCCCACACTGCACAGGAGCTGTGGATGGGCATTGAACAACAGACCGATGAGTGGTTGTTGCCACTTAGCCTCAAGCCCGGCCTGGTGGTGTGCGATAATGGGCGAAATCTCGTAGAAGCTCTGGGCCTAGCCGGTTTGACGCACATCCCTTGCCTGGCGCATGTGCTGAATTTGGTGGTGCAGAAATTTCTAAAAAACTACCCGAATATGTCAGAGCTGCTGCAGAAAGTGCGGGCCGTCTGTGTGCGATTTGGCGTTCTCACCCTGCTGCTGCTCTCCTGTCTGCGCTGCAGTGGATATTCGGCCTTCTCACTCACCGCCTCATATGCGACGTGCCCACAAGGTGGAACTCCACCTTGCACATGCTGGAGAGACTGTGCGAGCAGCAGCAGGCAATAGTGGAGTTTCAGCTGCAGCACGCACGGGTCAGTTGCTCTGCGGAACAGCACCACTTCACCACCAACAAGTGGGCCTCCATGCGAGACCTGTGTACCATATCAAGGTGTTTCGAGTACTCCACCAACATGGCCAGTGCCGATGACGCTGTTATCAGTGTTACTATCCCACTTCTATGTCTCCTTGAAAAAACACTTCGGGCGATGATGGAAGAGGATGTGACACAGGAGGAAGAGGGGTCATTTCCACGGTTATCAGACCAGTCATTCACAAGTGGCGGAGGTGGAGGGTGGGTTCCTGCACCAGCATAGGCCAGGTAAAACATTTTTAAGCTAGAGCACAGTTCTTGAGGATGAGGAGGACGAGGATGATGAGGAGGAGGTGGAGGAGGAGGAGGAACCGTGTTCACAGCAGGGTGGCACCCAACGCAGCTCGTGGGCACCACTGGAGCGTGGCTTGGGGGATACGGAGGACACAGATGATACACCTCCCACAGGGGACAGCTTGTCTTTGCCTCTGAGCAGCCTGGCACACATGAGCGACTACATGCTGCAGTGCCTGCGCAATGACAGCCGAGTTGCCCACATTGTAACTTGTGCTGATTACTGGATGGCCACCCTGCTGGATCCCTGTTACAAGGACAACGTGCCGTCCTTAATTCCCTCACTGGAACATGATCGGAAGATGTGCGACTACAAGCGTACAATGGTAGATGCGCTGCTGAGGGCATTCCCAAATGACATCGGGGGCTCAGTGGAAGCACAAGGCGGAGGCAGAGGAGGAGGAAAAGGTTGTCAACGCAGCTGTGGCACCGCCAGCACCTCAGAAGGCAGGGTTAGCATGGCCAAAATGTGGAAAAGCTTTGTCAGCACGCCACAACAAACAGCACCACCAGCTGATAGACAACGTCTTAGCAGGAGGCAGCATTTCAGCAACATGGTGGAACAGTATGTGAGCACACGCCTACACGTACTGACTGATGGGTCTGCCCCATTCAACTTCTGGGTCTCCAAATTGGGCACATGGCCTGAGCTTGCTCTTTATGCCTTGGAGGTGCTGGCCTGCACTGCAGCCAGTGTATTGTCTGAACGTGTGTTTAGCACGGCAGGGGGGCGTTATCACAGACAAGCGCAGCTGCCTGTCCGCAGCCAATGTGGACAAGCTAACGTTTATTAAAATGAACCAGGCATGGATCCCACAAGACTTGTCTGTACCTTGTGCAGAATAGTCATTTATACCGGCCTCACACAGCCATTGGTATACTTAAGTGGACTTACCCTTTTTTTTTATATGTTTCAATATTTTGGGGGCTACCCCAATTAGAAAAAAAAACAAAGAAACAAAAAACAGTGTTGGCTACCACCTCCTCTTCCTCCACTGCCACTTCCACCACCTACACCGCCACAGTCACCACCTCCTCAACCTCCTACTCCACATCCACGTCCTCCTCCATTTTTTATTTTTTTTATGTGGTTTTAAGTTATTTCCCCATCCACAGTTGTTTGCAGGGCACTTGTCCTATTCTTACTCCCATTTTGCTTCCTTTTGCAGCCCTCTAGCCCTCTACAGGATTTTTTTAGAGACGTTTTTGTGCCCAAAAGTTCGGGTCACCATTGACTTCAATGGGGTTTGGGGTTCGGGGTCAAGGTCAGGTCAAGTTCGGGGCTGAACTTTTTCGCGAAATTCAGCCGAACCTGCCGAACCCGAACATCCAGGTGTCTGCTCAACTCTAATACAGATCGCCTATGAGCCAGGAGGCTGAGTTTATGTTTTCTGCATGTTGATGGCGAAAACCCGCTGAGAGGGAAACCCTCTTGATCTTTGTTATTTTGAACTTTCTTTTTTTAAATGAACATGGGCTACCATGCCCTCAAACAGAGATCCTGGCTGTCCCAAACTTACTGAAAATGCACTTACCATGAGAGCTAAAGACCCCCATGCCACACCCTCCATTTATAGTGAGAGGGCTTGTTTTTCCAAAAGCCACCTTACTGGTACTTCTAAGCCTGCTGATCATAATTTGAAGGTGTATTATGGTTTAAAATTTTCTCTCAGGTGAATCTGAACATAAATGTGCCAGGACCATGAATCGGGAATCCACAGGATTCACTTTGGACCCACAGCAGCGGTGAACCCAAGCCTCATCTCTGGATAGGAGGTACATAGCACTTAAAGTGATTGTAAAGGCACAAGGTTTTTTTACCTTCATGCATTCTATGCATGAAGGTAAAAAACCTGTTTGCAGGAGCCCTCCCAGACCCCCACTATTACTTACCTTAACCCCCTCTTGATCCAGTGATGTCCACAAGAGCCTTGCCTCTCCAAGGACTCATACTCCTGATTGGCCTTTGGCAGCAACCATTGACTCCTGCTGCTGCCAATTAAAACCAGTGAGCCAATCAGGAGACAGAGGGGGCAGGGCCAAACCGCAGCTCCCTGTGTGAATGGACACACAGAGTCGTGGGTCAGGAGCGTGACTGCTTGAGTGCCCCCACAGCAAGCAGCTTGCTGTGGGGGCACCCAGCAGGAGGGAGGAGCCAAGAGCACAGGCGAGGGACCTGAGAAGAGGAGGATTGAGTGGGTAAGTATAACATGTTTGTTATTAAAAACAAACAAGGCTTTAGTATCACTTTAAAGTTCCATTATGTGGCATGTCTATACAGTAATACTATCAGGTACCTGGTGCTGGAGGCCAATGGAGAGAGAGGGCTTCCCTTGCAGCTAAGTTCAAGACCCCCCTAAGGGTGGAAACAGGAGAGGGCAGGCCCAAAGTAGCACAGGTCCCTGCTGGACTGTGTGCAGGAGGTACCAGAGTACAGCTGGTGTAGAATCAGCAGACAGGTGGCGTCCGTGAGGTGTTGCAGGATAATGTTGAGACTGGATTGTGGCCAGAAAGAAGCCTAGGTTAGAAACCAGGTGGGTATCAGAGTAGATGTGGTTAGATGGATAGCCGAGGTCAGGAGCCAAGTGGGTATCAGATTGGATGTGGTCAGGTGGATAGCTGAGGTCAAACACAGGAAGCAATCAGGAGACAGGTCAAGGACAAGCCGGCTCAGTAACAGGAGACACAGGAACAGGAATATCAGGGAGATAGTACATTGGAGGAGCCGAGGATCAACCAGCAACTGCAGCTACTGAAGTGCTGGTAGAGATGCTGGGTCCTAGAGTCCTTCTCCTGTCATTGGTACCCTGACAAATACTCAATACATATAACCTACTGCAAAGCACTAACTTTAAAGCATCTTCAGCAGAAGTTAACCTATTTTAAACTTCTACAAGGATGGTCAAACAAAGTTATACCATGTTTCTGTCCCATAATATCCCTATTGTTATTTTCCTATAAAATCATGTTAATTCTTACCTTTGAGAAAGCTACTACCTAGAGCACCACAGAACCAAATACTGTTTTGAACTACAAAGGACTTTTACATCAAAGATTGTAAACACTGACATGATATTTGAAGGCTAGAGAAAGCAAATCTTTTTGAAAGCACAAATGATCAAAAAATAATAAGATAACCTTCTTTTTATGCCCTGACTCTTTCCAGTAAATAGTTGTTGGACTCTGCAATGCTTAATTCAACCGGTCATTGTTATTGTTAAGAGTTGTGCTGGTGACAGAATCCCAGAATGATGGGAGAATAAAGCATTATACACTATACACAAGAATGACACTCTGAGATGTACTTTATACTAAAATCACATCATGACCTCCTATACATTTGTTGCGTGAAAGAAAAATTACCCTTTCATAGGAGTAGGGCAGTGTTCGGCAGACATCAGAAGCTTAAATTCAGGGTGGCATATTGTTGAAGGATAGCTGTACTCACTGTGCACATTGCTTTGAAAATACTATTTGCTTAGCTGACTTTGGCTTCAAAGCTTTGAGGTTTAAAGGGTAACTCCACTTTCATGGAAAAAAAGCAAATAAAGAAATATAATATAACATATACAATTGTGACTCAAGTCATATTGTAATTGAATGTTATTAAAAATTACCTTTCCTTTTCAATCTGCAGCTATGTAACTTTATGTAAAATGCAATGCAATATGGCTACCTAGAGGTAATTTGTACACAGATGATGTACAGAATGCCCCCCAGAAACATAAATTCCTGCATTTTTGTTTGGCTCAGATTTCAGGCATCCTCTGCAACAAAAATCTAATTTTGGTTAGATATTCCCAATAGGAAATCACATCTAAAGGGCCTGCAATTTTCCTCATTAGAGCCCTGCAGGTGCAGCAGCTGATTGGTAATTATGAAACCACTCCCATTAGAGCCACTTACCATATGGACACAAACACACAGGGATTTCTTCAGAATAACAAAAGGTAGGAATCTGCAACAACATTTGTTAAAATCCTTGCAATGTACATAGATCACCCAGAGGGGAATGTTTTTTTCTAAACAAAAATTGAGTTACTCTTTAACAGTATGATCAGAAATAGAGTAACAGTAACTTGATGTTTATCAAACAAGTGATATAAACACACAAATGTCTCTGTGGCACAATCAGGGTAACATGTGGCTGAATATCATAATCTCTATAAGGCTCTATGCCAGCAGTGAGTCCAGATGAGAATTACTACTTCAGTAAAACAATAAAGAACACTGTTACTTGTGATTATCATCATGAATAGTGTCCATCATAATGAAGTAACATGGAAGCACTGATAACACATGTGAACATCTGTCCATCCCAAGTCCAAGGCTAAAAGGCCACCCCACTGGAACCAAAATACTCTGATACACAAATAGAGTAGGAAACCTTGTGAGCTGCTAGAAACCTATATTAATAGCTACCAGCACTCCTCACGTCCTAGAATGTGACTAATTCAAGATATTCCTAAAGTATATGTATATATATACAAATATATACATATATGAGTGCAGCACTCATACAACCTAAAATATAATAGAGCTTAGTATGACAAACAAATGTAAAGCGCATACAATCCAGCCTTCAGTGTGCAGAAATAGCAATACATAAACATGTCCATGTGACATATAAAATGCTCTGTTTCAAATTTCAGTCAAAAAGTCCTTATGAATAAATGTCCAGTATTAGCTCCAAGTGACTTCTACTGGGAGATCTCCCAGAAGAAGTCACGTGAGGTGACAAAACTGGTAGGAGGGGGTAGCAAGGTCGATGGACGAGGACTAGACACAGATGTACAGAGAGGAGTGCTGGAATCGATGCCTGTCTGACGGAGCTGCAGATCCCTAGGATAGGTGATGGTTCTGGATACACTGCTCTATATGTACACAGGCGGTTTTATCATATATTAAATGTTAGTGTTTTATCTGCTGTTATGATTTTAATAAATGTTTGGTTAAACGGGATTACGCAATGGATGGTGTTATGGTTATCCCTGCATGTGATCTGTGGAGTCTGGAGGGGATGCAGTGAAGCCCTTATGAGGAAAGGAAAACTCTGGGAGCGTTTAATAACACACCTGAGTTGGTAGGTGTTTGTAATATGCCCCTAAGGTGAGGGCACATCTGATGGAGGACACAAGGTGCTGGGTGTTCACATTGTAAGGAGAACTCGTGGAGTGAATGATGTGTGTTTAAGCAATGGATTCAAGTTGAGGAAGAGTATAAAGAGTGCTTGGAGCCAATACAGGCGGTTATTCATAGGGACTTTTTGACTGAACTTTGCACCAGAACACTTTATATGTCACATGGACACGTTTATGTATTGTTATTTCTGCACACTGAAGGCTGGATTGTATGCGCTTTACATTTGTTTGTCATACTAAGCTCTATTGTATTTTAGATTGTATGAGCGCTGCACTCATATATGTATATATTTGTATATATATCTATATATATATATATATATATATATATATATATATATACATATACTTTAGGAATATGTTGTGCTCCCTACAGTTGCTGGATCTTCCCTAAAAGCTGCATGTTATTTGATTTTGGCCCAACTGCCTGTGTGCCAGGTCTGACATTAGAGAGCTTCTAACCTGGCTGCCTAGCTACCTCTGCCCCATCAAGTGTATAGCCCCTTTTAGCTGATTAGGGAGAGATGCTGAAGAATTTATCTTTGGGCATGTCCAGAAGTTATAGGGATTTGAGAAAAAGGGATCTAAACCTGCATCCGAGTATGGTATGTAAATGGGCACTCTGTTACAGAGGCACCAACTGGAGTCAAGCCTGTGGGTCAGAGGTCAGAAAAATCATAGTTATATCAGAATTTCCTGTACTATATCTATGAAAGAGCAGCATTGTCATCCTGGGCTGCTTAATTCTGGTTTGGACTAAAGAATTCTTCCCTCCTCTTCATCTCCATAACATAAAGATGAGGTGTTTTGCAGAAATGAACTGGGTAGGGCTACAGGCTGATAAGACTGACTGAGATTTCAATACACCAGAGTCAGAGAACACAGGAAGTAACAAGTGCACTAGATTTCTGGAAGGATTAATATGTATTTTTTGTGCTTATCAAACAGATATAGCACAATACTTTGACAGGCCTAAAAAGACCAAAAAAGGAAGCTCATTGATAGGGTTTGCATACACTTTAACTGGTACCATATATGTTTTTATGGTGAGGTCTACATGCCCCCTTGTTTCTCTGTCCATGGCCACTGCAATTTTCATCTACTCTTCTTCTGGGTCCTAAATTGGACAGCCACTGATGATGTAACTCCAGCAAATGTGCACTGGAGTTACAATGTATCAGCATCCAGCTCCTCTTAACATCCTTAAAATGCTGGTAATGGGCAGGGATTGTACAATGCACTTCACCTGCTCCACAGGCAGTGTACACTAAAACAAACATTTGATCGCAGATAGATAAAGCAGTTTTTTTGCCAGAAGAAATTTAGACAGTCACTTATACCAAAACACTGTTCCAGCTAACATTTTTCATTATTTTTAAAAAAGTTTGACTTTAAACCATATTTCACAAAACTGACTTAGGATCTGTGAAATCTCACTAACTCTTAATTTCTGCACGCCTAACATTTGGATATGTACAGGACTTTTCTAAAAAAATCAAGGTCAGCTTTTTGCATAGCCAGCATAGGCCAAGGCCTAGGGTGGCATGGTGGTCAAGGGCAACAAGCAGCCACACAGTTGACTGTCAGTATTACATTCTGGTGTAAATAAAAATACCCAAACTGCTACTCTGTCATCTGGCTGGTTCCTTAATTGTGGGTAGAATAGTGTATTGTACAGCATACTCCCAGCCTCTATGTGCCTTGTAGGGCATTGGTGCCTGATGTTTTTTTTAAAGCTATCTGTTCAATTGGGAGCAGAAGGGAATCAAAAGCCAAGTGCATCTGTAAATCTGTACCTGTTGAAAACAGTGAAACCCCTTTTGTTGGGGATTGAACAGTGGAAGTCATCCCCATTGGGCCATCTCCAATCAACAGTTACGTGATCACTGAAAAGTAGCTTGGAACCTTAGTAATTGGAGAAAGCTTTTTTTTACAGTGCGGTTCAGGCTGTCCTACTGCATCATAATACTTGCCCCATAATACTTGAGATACAACCACAGTACTTGTTGTAAGCGTCTTTGCAAGCACATATTTAACATGGACAAGTCCAGTAGACTTAATGCCATTTTGGGTTCATCTTTTGATTTGTTATGCATATTCAAAGTGTCTTCAATCAGGCACAAATTCCTGGCAACTGCTGTGAAATCTGGTTGTCCTTTTTATATAAGTATTTCATTGGACGTCTCTGCTGACAGGCAGCTTAGATAACCAATCACACACAATGAAAAATGAGGTGCCTGCAAAAACTGGATTTAGGAGAGAGTTACCAAAAAAGGTCCAGCCAGTTTCAAAAGCTAAATTAGCTGAAAACAATAGCAACAGTTAATTGAATGAACACTTTATATAATATCTGTTTTGGAGTAGACAGAATATTGACTTGCTAAGGTTAAATAAATGTACTTCTAATGTGCTGCATTTTCAAATGAATCATGCTTGCTCAAGAATGTAGTAAAATGAAGATGGCAGGTAAAGAACACCATGAAATGAAATTTGCTCATTAAACTAACCTGCTCTGTCAGTCATGAAACGATAATAATTGGTAAATTGTATTGGAGTTAAAAAGTAATCAGAGTTTAGTCAAAGTGGCATGTTTTACTTTTACTTTTAATTGTATTCTGAATGAGTGAGATTCGTATTTTTGTTTGTCTTGTGTTTATAATGCTTGATATATTCTATTGCTATTGTAGACTTGTCTTCTAGACTTGTATTGTATTGCTGTCTCAAACAGATGTAAAAAGTAGCAACATTGTAATATCCTTGAAAAGTTTAAGACACTGGACCATGGAAGTGCAAATGTCCTAATAAAAGGGTACATTGAAGAGGGGCTTTCTACTTTATTGTATATTTTGTTATCACAGATTTCCCATTCAAATGTAATATTGATTATAGTGATTATTTTGGGGAAGATGTTGCAAAGAACCAGAAGACTCTGGAAAATACAGATATTATAGCAGTGTTTCTCACCCTTTTTTAAGCCAAGGCACCCTTTAAAAAATATGGACAGTCTTGAGGCACCCCATGCTAAAATGTAAAAGCTATTCTAATAGTTTTACATAATGCAGCAACATTCACAACGTTAGAGGTGATTTATTCTTCCAAAGTAAATATACTATTGCAAACTGGTACCAACTAGTATTCCAATGTTTCAAGTCTTCCTCAGTTTTTCTCCATCACATAGCTAATGTGACCTCAATGCTGATGGAGAGGGCAGAGGAGGGTCAAACAAGGATGCAATGCAGGCGACTGATATCCTCCTTCTCAACTGATGATGCTATTGGTCGTTAGGACGCCGGCTAGAAGGTTGTAATGGTACACAATGAAAACCTGTGATTTAGTGTAACTAAAAAGGCAGCCTTCATCCACATGCCAGCCAGTATACAATTTTTGGGCAATTTTTAGGCATTTTGCCGAGGCACCCCTGAAGAAACTTCAAGGCACCCCAGGGTGCCTGGACACGTTGGTTGAAAAAGTCTGCCTTATAGAGCCAATCATAAATCATTGTTCATTGATAACAGAGCTGAAAACTGAAATCTGTTTAGTGGCTAAGGGTTATTACATCACAATTGCTTTTTGCACTAAATAATTGATCTATGTTTTTTAAGTTATGGCCATATCTGAAGAAATAAACATCTGAGCAAAAGCCTTAAAATGATTATTACTAGGGAACATTTGTGGTGGGTGGGGAGAACCGTTACCAGGGTGAAGTAAGGTTCTACTTTTAATACAAAGTGAACAACCCCTATAAAGGGTCATTACAGTGGAATTGAGGGTGAGTGAGCATTTGCCCACTTTTCCTTCTTCTACAGACAGCTGCCATCTTCCCAGGTGCTTCTTCTGCAGCCAACATCATTTTTCTTCAGTTATTGAGTGATAGTGTGGCTCCCACAGATGTGCAAAGACATGGCATTATGATACTCTGCTCTAATATGCATATGCCAGTGTAGAATAGAAATACAAAGACTTCCAGTAAACATTTACTAGCAAATTTGAATCAGGAGTGAGTATAAAACTTTGGGTGTTGCTAGAGGAGTATTTAATATAGATGATTATATAAAAGTATAATTATAATGAAGGAAGAAAAGAAAGGAAGATGAAAAATTTTGCCAACCCTACAGCAAGAAAAAAAAGCATTTTAATACAATGTTACTGTCACACATTCCATCTATGTAAAAAGTCAGCTGAAAAATTTTAGCTTTCAACTTCCTGTGCTTGATTTCAAGGAGAAAGCACTTATTACACTAAACTTTGTACAATATGTCCATGTACCAGGAGTTTGTGGTGCCTTCTTGGAAATATCTGTAGTGGCTAAACAAGGTTTTCTGCACCAGTAAATCAGCTTGTTAAATGTTTTTTTTTTTTGCTCAGATAAAAGGTCTTCCTGCTAGCAGCTAAAAACTTTAAATACAGTTCTTTTGTTAAATACCGCTTACCTTCCAATGTGGTATTTGTGAATAATGAGTGCCCAGTCAATCTATGTCTTTATAGCTACTTTGCACTGTTCAGTGGTTCAAGCTGGTGACCACTAACAATGTATCCATCCTTGTATGCAAAGTAATATGGGTGAGTGCTAAACTATGGGGAATAGAGCCAGGACAAAAAGGTATTATTATCACTAAAAGCCCAGCTGGAAGCAGAACTACACAGCATCTGAGCACCAAAGCACAACATTTCTATTTTAACCACTTGACCACTGGGCACTGAAACCCCCTTAATAACCAGACCAACTTTCATTTTTCATCACTCTCACATTTTGAATGACAATTACTCAATCACGCAAAACTGCACCCATATGAAAATTGTGTCCTTTTTTTTTACACAAATAGAGTTTTCTTTTGGTGGTATTTAACCACTTGCTGACCGCCGACCACAGTCTGATGGCGACAGAGTGGCTCGTTATCGCAAACCGCCGTCACACAATGGCAGCTGCGATAACTAGTGCTGTGAGCGTGCGTGCGCCGCCGGAGGCACGCTTGCACGCTCACTGTGTCCGGGGGGGCCAGGGAGCGGGTGCGGTGGACTTGATCACAGCCGGCTACCCGCGATTGCCCCCCCGCAGTGAGAGCATGGAGGTCCGTGTAAGTAAACATGGATCTCTGTTCTCATAGAGGGGGAAGGGCGGTGATCACAGGCTTCCTCTAAATGGAAGCCGTGATCATCCCCTTTCCCCAGCCAGGGCAGCCCACACACAGTTAGAACACACCCAGGGAACACAGTTAACCCTTAGAGCGCCCCCTGCAGGTTAACCCCTTCACTGACAATGACATTTACACAGTAACCAGTACATTTTTATAGCACTGATCACTGTATGAATGCCAATGGTCCCAAAAAAGTGTCAAAATGGTCCGACATGTCCGCTGCAATATCACAGTACCGCTAAAAATCGCAGATCGTCGCCATTACTAGTAAAAAATAAATAAATAAAAACCCCAGAAATTAATTCACATCGTCAGTAAACGCGGCAACTTTTGCGCAAACCAATCAATAAACGCCAAATGCGGGTTCTTTTACCAAAAATATGAGGAAGAATATAAACCAGCCAAAACCGATGGAAAAAAAAAATTTATATTCTTTTTTTGGATTTGTATTTTAGCAAAAAGTAAGAAATGTGGGTTTTTTTTGCAAAATTGTCGCTCTTCTTTTGTTTATAGCGGCGATCATAAATGACGCAGAGGTAGAGTTGAGCAAACTTCTAGAAGTCCGGGTTCTGCTGGTTCGGCCGAACTTTGAGACAAAGTCCGGGTTCGGGTCCGGACAGAACTTTGTCCCGGACCCCGAACCCCGTTGAAATCAATGGGGACCCAAACTTTTAGGCACAAAAATGGCTGTAAAATAGTCCTGGAAAGTCCTAGAGGTCTGCAAAAGGAAGGAAATTGGGGTAAGGGTGGGTCAAGTGACCTACAAAGAAATGGGGACAGGGAAATAACTTTAAATATTTTTAAAAAAATAAAAACATAAAAAAGCAAAAATGGAGGTGAATGTGGATCATCTTCAAACTGGGTCTGAAAAGTATTAATTAACGGTAGAAGCCATATAACTGTTCTAAAATCATCTTCAAACTGTGTCAAAAAAATATAAATAAGCCGGGAGAACCCATATCACTGTTCTGCAAACATCTGGAAGCTGTGTGTGTCACTTTAAATAAAACCGGGAATAACTGAACATCTGTTCTGCAAACATCTGTAAAGTCTGTGTGTCACTTTAAATATAACCGGGAATAAAAGAACTACTGTTCTGCAAACATCTGTAAAGTTTGTGTGTCACTTTAAATATAACCGGGAATAAAAGAACTACTGTTCTGCAAACATCTGTAAAGTCTGTGTGTCACTTTAAATATAGCCGAGAATAACTGAACATCTGTTCTGCAAACATCTGTAAAGTCTGTGTGTCACTTTAAATATAGCCAGGAATAACTGAACATCTGCTCTGCAAACATCTGTAAAGTCTGTGTGTCACTTTAAATATAGCCGAGAATAACTGAACATCTGTTCTGCAAACATCTGTAAAGTCTGTGTGTCACTTTAAATATAGCCGGGAATAACTGAACATCTGTTCTGCAAACATCTGTAAAGTCTGTGTGTCACTTTAAATATAGCTGGGAATAACTGAACATCTGTTCTGCAAACATCTGTAAAGTCTGTGTGTCACTTTAAATATAGCCGGGAATGTTTGCAGAACAGTAGTTCAGTTAGTCCCGGTTATATTTAAAGTGACACACACAGTTTCCAGATGTTTGCAGAACAGTGATATGGGTTCTCCCGGCTTATTTATACTTTTTTGACACAGTTTGAAGATGATTTTAGAACAGTTATATGGCCTCTACCGTTAATTAATACTTTTCAGACCCAGTTTCAAGATGATCCACATTCAACTCCATTTTTGCTTTTCTTAGGTTTTTATTTAAATATTTAAAGTTATTTCCTTGTCCCCATTTTCTTTGTAGGGCACTTGTCCCACCCTTACCCCCATTTTCCTTCCTTTTGCAGACCTCTAGGACCTTCCTGGACTTTTTTACAGCAATTTTCAGAACTTTCATTAAAATTACCAGAACCACGGACCCGAACCCGGACTTTTTTTGAAAAGTCCGGGTTCCGGACACCCCAAAGTTCGGTACGGACCCGAACTTTACTGTCCGGGTTCGCTCAACTCTACGCAGAGGTGATCAAATACCATCAAAAGAAAGCTCTATTTGTGGGAGAAAAAGGACGCAAAGTTTGTTTGGGTACAACGTCGCACGACCGCGCAATTGTCAGTTAAAGCGAAGTAGTGCCTAATCGGAAAAAATGCTCTGGTCCTAACGTGGGAAATCCTTCCGGGGCTGAAGTGGTTAAATTTTGACCAACATTTATACTGCTACATATCTTTGGTAAAAATAACCCACATGTATGAGACTTTTACACAGCCTGGCCACATACAAAGGCCCAGCATGCAGGGAGCACCATCAGGCGTTCTAGGGACATAAATTACACAATGACGTGGCACTGTAGAGCAATGATGTGGCACAGATGTGGCACTGATATGGTACTGCTGATCACTGATATGGCATGGTTTGGGGCACCCATATGGCACCTCTGGGCATTGATATGGCACTGCTGGGCACTGATAGATTGGGGCTGGCACATAAGCAGACTACTTTGCAGCAGCATCACACTACAACTTCTCCCTCTTTTCTGTCTGCTGCTCACATAGATCTGTGTGAGCAATGGAGAGAACTGGACATGACGCCGGTTTGTTTACACTGATCGCTCCATCATTGGATGGAGTGATCATGTGTTAAATGGCCGCTGCCATTGGCCCTTTTCCACGATCAGTGATCCCATGAACCCGGTGGGCACAGACAGCCCCATGTGCGTGCCCCAGGGGGCGTGCAGGGAGTGCGATTCTAGGAGGATGTCACTGTACATCGTGCCAGAAATAAACGACCACACTGTAGCCGTCATTCGGCTATGGCCCATCACTAAGTGGTTAATATCCTGAGAAAACTCACCCATCCCTCCATGGCTCAAGCTTTACTTTGCTGAGAAATCATTTTTAAAAACAGCACCTTAGCATTTCTGGCTATGGCCATGTTGAGTAAGGACAGATGATACGTGTAGCATTTTCTGAACTTACTGTAATCCATCTGCTCTTAGCTCAGACATGCAGGCAAGAGGGTGTGCTTAGCTCAGAAAAGCCCTCCACCCCTCCTGAAGACTCTTGGGATGTATGCCATCATTTAGGAGTGGAAACCAAGAAGTAATTGAAAAAAATTTAAAGAAAAGTTTAAAACAAGTGATAAGATATACTTTTCTATCCATTTACTAATGGTAGCAGCGTAAGTTAGATTAAAAATAGTTGATTGAGAGTGACATTCTCTTTAACATGGTGTAACCATCATTATCAGAAAAGACATTCTTAAAATGTTGGTTGGCCAATGCTTCCTCAAATATGGGAGAATATGCTGGAAACCAGTGGTGGCTGGTGCTCCATTTTTTGGGGGGCAAACAAACTCCCCCATCCAGGTCTTGGGCGGCTTGGGTAGCTTCCCCAGCTTTGGGCGACTTTCCTGGCTTTAGCCAATTTGGTCTTAGGCCTGCTTCCTGTCCTGATTGGCTGGGAGGAGAAGCAGGAAGACAATAGCGAATATTGATTCGCTAATATCACAAGTGGGTGGGCTCTGCGCCCCAAGCCCGACCTTTTTGAAGCCAATTAGAGCCTCAGACTCTAATCATGTGCTTCAAAAAAAAAGCTTGTAGAGCGTTTTTTTCAGCTTAGGGGTTCCCCTTAAAATCCATACCAGACCGAAGGGTCTGGTACCTCTTGAGGGAGAACCCTACGCAATTGTTTTTTTTTTTCATTTGTGCAGGGGTTTCCCTTCAGGATTCTCAGCAGATAAGTCGCACCGCAAGTAGGATTAACATGATCCAACTTCTGGTGCGACTTCTATTCAAATCAGTGGGCTCCCATAGGGAACCATTATTTTGAATAGAGACAGAGAAACGCCTGATGAGGCTTAATGCTGTGTATACAACGTTAAGCCGCGTTTTTGAGCTTTTCCCAGAGTCAGCGTCAAAACAGCTCTAACGCTGCAGCTTCCAAACACGCTGGTCCTGTGTTTTTTTTACAGCTTAAAAACGCCTATGCCACTTACAGCTCAAAAACGTCAGCGTGTGTATGAGGCCATTGAATAACACGGAGAGGCATTTTTAAGCTATAAAAACAGCTAAAAAATGCGGCTGTAAAAACACCCGTGTGTATGAGGTCTTGTTGTTTCACTTTAAACTTTATTAAAACCACTGCTCCTGAAAAAAACGATTGTTGTGAAAACCCTTTTTTTTGCATTGATACATGGCCCCCAGGGCAGTACCCGGGTCCCTATACACTTTTTATGGCAATAACTTGCATGTAAGCCTTTAAAATGAGCACTTTTGATTTTTCATGTTCGTGTCCCATAGGCTTTCATAGGGTTCGCATGTTTGCACAAACTTTTTGCCTGTTTGCGGTGTTCTGGTGCGAACCGAACCAGTGGGGGTGTTTTCTGCCTATCCCTAATAGTTATTTATATGTTGTTATATACCAATCTCTTGTGCGATTTTTTTCCTTCTTTTGTATATATGGCTGCCACCCCCTTTCTTTGGAAGTGTATTGACACTATCGTTTTTGTATTACGCAAAGTTTAATAACATTTATTTAAAAAAAAAAAAAATCATACTGTTTCTTAGCCCCTGAGTGTACGCAGCAGTATAAAATGAAAACAGATAACAGTGCCCCATACAGTAGTTAACATGAATGTACAGTAGCTAACATGAATGTCAGCTACTGAGGGACTGCTATTTCATATTATTTTATAAACTCAGAGAAGGAGACACCATGAGGTCATCATGTGTGGCACTGCAACTGTCAGATTGTAAGGAGCACCCATCTCCAACCCTCAGATCTGCAAATCAAAAAAGCAAGTAAAAAGAAATATGGGGCAACTATAAATCTTTCATAAGAAAGCTTGCACGGTTAAAACAACCCTGATAATATTGTATACAGCATATGCAGTATCTTCTGTCACATTTTTTGTGTCTTCTGGTAATGTAACATTTATAACTACATTTAATCTGCATCCTTAAATTGTTTATATGCAAAGCTGTTATTCTTGGTGTGATAATCAGTCCAAGAGGCTTCCAGAGAAGAACAATTCAATAAATAAATCAATGAAGTCCTTTTATATCATCTCTTTCACTGCATGATTAACTCGAGTGCCACACACGGCATTTATATAGCCAGATATTTGCCTCAATATTCCTTTCAAGCTCACTTGTTTTCCGCCCCATTTCTAAAACAGTTTTGTATGTGCTTTTCTTAATTACAGGGTAATCTCCAGCAAACCTTTCATCTCTGACAATTTGTTTCTACTAAGCAGCATACATGTAAGCTGGCAATAAAGACTTGTGTGCTCCCCTGGGAACGCTGGAAGAGACCTAGTTAACTATGCATGAACCAGCCTTGTGTTACTGGGCTTACATGATAGGGAAAAAAATTAATAAATCATTTACTGTACCCAGGGTAAGCCTGACCTATAATAGGCCCAGTAAGCAGCCACTTTTGTTCTCTCACACTATGATGCAGGGTATTATTATAAAATGAAGCTTTATTGAATTAACCATAGAGAGAAATGAAGAAATGGTCCTTGTTTATAAATGCCTAAAAGAATACATATTTTAGGTAATCAGTACTGACCACCTCAAGCAATGGGAATCTCTTTTTTTTTAAGGGAATCTCCTTTTCATTGCAGTATTGGTAAATTAAATAGGAAAATGTCTACAGACATTTTTTTTTTTTTTGAGGCCCAATGATTGCTGTAAAATTTTCAGTAGGGCCTCTCACATGGAGATAAAGAATAGGTATTTACTTGAGTTACTGAACCTTCATGTTACTGAACATTTTCAAAGCTTTGCAAAGCTAATACCCGTTCTATAATATAATAGCAGATAGAGTTGTATACACATTAGATTCAGTAGGTGTTTGCATCACTTTGCTTAGTGCTCCTTTTTGATCTCAAGGGCAACATCTGGCAAAGTTGTTGATTGCTTCAATTCAAGTGAATGACAGTCCTCACTACATCAAGAATGACTCAGGCTCTCATAAGGCATTTTTAAGGCATTATTATATACAATAATTATGACCATAATACAATTACCTTCACTCTAGGTGCATATAGAACCCTAAATCAATATATAGGTAGGAGTTAGTTCATTGCCCTTTTAGGGGGAGAATTCTTCTTAAATTTCTCCCTGGAAGTGAGGTGAGTTCCCATCCTTCCTGGCAGGATCCTATATAATGGCTGGGTGAAGCTTAACCAGTGTTCAGTTGACTGATATGAAAGACAAAGCCTGATCTAAGGATGGGATAAAGACTTTTATGCTTACCTGAGGATGGGCACCCTTAATACTGGGTTCTGAGAGGTCCACTACTATGCAAAAAGACTTATGTTATTGAATGGAAGAGATTATATTTATTGTAACTGTTACTATGGATCACCTCACTTTTAATGAAATGGAGTTGTACCGAGCCTGTGGCTCCTTTGAAGTCAGCAGTAGCAGCCTGTCCATATGGGGCGCACGGGTGCTGCACCCCCTATTTATGCGTCTGGACCCCTAATCTATATGTGGGGCACTGGATGCATGGATTCCAATCTGGGTTTTTTTTTGAAGCACGTGATTAGAGCCAGAGGCTCTAATAGGCTTCAAAAAGGGATGGGCTCACAGCACAGAGCACTGCGCCCAAGCCCATCCAGTTGTGTGAAAATAGCGAATGAATATTCACTATTGTCACACTGATTCTTCTCCCAGCCAATCAGGAAGTGGGTTGTGAGACCAATTGGCTTAGGAGGAAGAGGGAGGAGGAGGGAGGAGACGCCATGATGCCGAGGAGGAAAAACAAGGGGAACCTGTCTCCCGCACTAAAGATGGGGTAAGATGGGGTAAATGCCAGGCTGAGAACCATCTGACTGACAGGATGGGGGGTGGTTGCGGGTGACCCAGCCTGGGGGTGGTGGCTGTGGGCGCACTGTTTGATATATATTTGCTTTAGGATTTTTTTAATACATTTTTTTTTGCTCTCATATATATTCATTATTATTATAATATATTGTTGACTTGCACTTTAGAAGGACTTGTTAGTATATCAGTTTGCTGTTCTTTCACCCATACTGATTTAGTTTTTAGTAATCATTGATTGACAGATTCATCGATCACTACGTGTTCATTTACACCCATCAGATTTTTTCCCCTAACCGTGGGGTGGATATAATTATTTATTTGATATCACTTTTTATACCACAACATTTTTCTGTTTTTATTTTTTCACACGACCTGGGGTTGCACATTGCCCCATCACATCTTTTGTCTTAACCCCTTTATATGGTACAATTACCATAGGAACAAGCTAACCCTCCCACATAGGAGTAGAGCAGCGTCATTCCCACCTTAATTACATCATACTGTTTGCTGCCCCCCCCCAAGAAATATACCACCAGCAGCCACTGGAAGTCAGTAAAGTGGATTCCCATTACAGTTTGAGATGTAAGTTGGGACAGCACCCTATTAGGCTAACTGCTAGACTGGTGCATCTCATGTAAAAACACACAGTAGGGTATAGGATCTTGGAGAAGCAACTCCATTGCAAACCTGGGCAGGTGGTGGACATGAGAAGATGTTTCCCTCTTGTCAATGAAGAACTGACCCTCTCTATGCAAAACGCAGAAAGTGACCTGGACCTCCATGTCCCATGGGTCTCAGTTGTTTGGCAGACTATCCGTACACTATCCTGTAACCACAGAGGAGATGCAGGGCCCAGGCAAGGAGTGTCCCCAGCCATGGAGGGTCATTGCTAGTGGTGAACAGAAGTAAGGTGAGTGATGTGTCTAGGACCCACCATGCATGCACGTGTGTGTCAAAAACAAAGTTCTGCATGGGCTGTGGACTGCATGTATGGCTAGTGTGTTAGGCATCAGTCAGCACAATTTTAGGCAAGCACCTGGTGCAGAAAGAGTCGGCTATACAGTCCTTTTATTTGAGAAACATATTTACTTTTTCCCTGAACTGGTTCTCATTACACCCAAAAAAATTCACAGTCAAAAAATATAGTAGTCTTGCACAGTATATAATATCATTTATCTGGGGTATTTTTTTCAGACCACGTTCTAATTAATTCCTTTAATGTGGTCAATATAACCTACATCAGAAGATTACCATCCCTTTCCCTGACCCTCAGCAAAAAACTATCTTTGTAAATGTCATACTCACCCTTCAACCTTCAACTTAACCATGCAACAGCTTTTACTTTTAATTAATTTTAATGGGCTATTCATTTTTTATTTTTGACTGTAGTTCTGCTTTAACAGCATATGGGCAGCTAGCTGACATGCCAATTGCAGTATATTAAGACTTCAGACCACCTCTGAGCTTTTGCTCTTATTGAAAAAAAATGACTGCACCTCAAAGGAAGTCTGAGATCATATCTTGATTTATTGAAGACATCAAAGTAGTACAGTACAGGATGAACCAGGCCAAAGGCAGACATGTTTCACACTTAACAATAGTGCTTATTCATTGCGTCAGAGCTTTTGCTTTTGGTTCCAGAGTCACCCTGAAAGTAGAACTATAGGCAAAACTTTTTTTTCTTTTTGGATAGAGTAAGGGAGGGTTATATCCCCAGTCAGATGATTTTTTTCGTCAGCTGTGTCCCATTGCAGAGATTTCCCTTCACTTTCTGTCCCATAGCCAAACAGGAAATGAGAGGAAATTCCTGCAAATTATGGGAACTCATTGGGGACCCCCAGGTCACCAGAACTAGTGTCCCCATTGGAAGGTTCCCCCTCTATTACTTTTCTAGGGACAACCCAACATTTGGGATTTTCTTTTACTTTTACTTTCAATGATAATGGTAAACAGGACAAATAGAGAGGGAGAAGCTCTTTAATAGGGGATAGACAGCAATAAAAACTGACAAGCTTTCCAATCCCTCTCCACTCTATCCAAAACTAAAAAAAAAATTGTGCCTTTAGTTATACTTTAATGTAAGTATACAATACAAAATAAAGGGGCAAATATAATCATTGTATAATTGGGAATACACAGGTGTAATAAATTAAAGTGGTCTTCTTCCAGATTAAGTATCTTTCGACCATCTTGACTGGCCAATTCTGACATCTGGCAGATGCTGAAATTGTACACTGAGCTGTGCATGTGTACATTGTCAAGAAGGCTGTGAACAGGCAGGTTATATAGTGTATGTCTCTTCTGCAATAAAAAATGGCCTGTTTACACTTTTTTTTTTTTAGGTAAAGTTCAAATTTTTGGAAGCCTAATTGCAACAGGTTTTTTTTTTTTTTTTCGAAAGGACAGCTACAACTAAAAAGCTAAATGAAAAAATTAATCACATTCTGTAGATAGGAACTGTTTTAGCTGGATGGGAGACAGAAGGATTACAAATTTTCAGAGCTCATAGGTCTGCAGACCTTATGCTATTGCCCAGGCATCTTTTACTAGTGAAGATCATTGCAAAGGCTAGCTGAACTGAAAACAAATTTAAACCTGGAGCCCAGCAGACTCCAAATAGAGACATGATAACTGTTTTCCATAAGAAAGGATTTGTAAATCTTTGTAGAGAATTTTGTGATTCAGGCATTCCTGCAGGACAGCAAAATCAGATACTCAACTTCCTCTGCAGCTGCAGCACAGCTTAATTAAGAAGATGCCCCCAGTGGATAGTGAAGGAGCAGCAGCACACCGATGAGTCTCTCACTTTCTTTTCTGCAACTGTCAGCACATATGCAATGCAGCAGAGTCTGATTGGCTGTAGCTAGTGCTGGCCCTCCTTACAGTTTGTTGAGATTATAGGAGATTGATACCAAGACAGGTTCTGGTTCTTAGACCATTAAACTACTCTTATGCATTTAAACCTAATTAAATGTATCTCTTTAACCACCTCCCACCCGGCCACTGTACATATACGGCCGGGTGGGAGCTTCCCCGTTCTGACAGGACGTGTATACACGTCCTGCAGAACGGGAGCTCATTATGATCACAGGATCCAGCTGAGCAGAGATCAGGATATGGGCGCAGTGATTGGTCCTCCCGATCATGTGACCAATCACAGCCGTCTCATTGTAAACAGAGACGAACGTCTTTGTGACAGTTCTCCCCCCGCCAAGCTCAGTGAGAGCTCAGTGCGGGGGGGGAGAATCTGCAGCTATGTGACAGCTCTCTGCATGATAATGATTTCATGCAGAGAGCTGTCACAGATCGCCCCCCACACAGTGCACCAAGTGCACTGATACCCCTGTCCCCATACACATCAGTGTCCCCATAAAACAGTTCCCAAAACATCTGTATGTCCCCCATCACATCTGTCACCATACACAAAACATCTGTCACAGTCCGACACTAACCAGTGTACTAGCCCTCCTGGTTAGTGACGCGGGTATAGGACTAGAGACGAGTCGACCTAGGACACTAGTATTACT
>BLSH010535910.1:1675680-1692685 GCA_018402905.1 Glandirana rugosa | reverse complement strand
TCTGTATGTCCCCAAAACATCTGTCACAGTCCCCAAACATCTGTCTGTCCCCGTCACATCTGTCACCATACACAAAACATCTGTATGTCCCTGTCACATGTGTCACAGTCCCCAAAACATCTGTCTGCCAACACCAAATAAACTCAGATTTGGGTTATTTTTACCAAAGAAGTTTATCAGTATCATTTTTTGGTCAAAATTTATCAAGAGAAATTACTTATTTGCAAAATGCTATAACAGAAACGAAGAAAAATGCATTATTTTTGAAAATTTTCAGTCTTTTTTTAATTTATAGCGCAAAAAATAAAAAACCCAGGGGTGATTAAATACCACCAAAAGAAAGCTCTATTTTGTGTGAAAAAAATTATAAAAATGTCATATGGGTACAGTGTCGCATGACAGCGCAATTGTCATTCAAACTGCAACAGCGCTGAAAGCTGAAAATTAGTCCGGGAAGGAAGGGGGTTTAAGTGCCCAGTATTGAAGTGGTTAATTATGATTTAATGCATCACTACAGTAAATGGTGTTTTTTTATATTGGCAAGTTACCAACAGAATCAGACTTTTGTGTGGTGCACATCAGGCTAGCTATTTTGGCATAAATGTGCAGTTGTATTTGCGTTTGTGAAGCATTTTTTTTACATATTAAAATTATATTTTATACATTTTACATTGTTCATGTAACAGTTTTTGCTTAAAACACACCAACATGTAGGAAGTGGTCAGGGAATTGTCTTATATTGGTGCAGTGCTAGTTTTGACCAGCATGGTGGATTTTATGAATTAAATGGTGGTCTTATAGTAATCTTGTCTCTCAGTCTGTCTCTGTGCTCCTTGCTGGGCGACAAAGTTGATTAATCTCTCCAGTGTCTTGCTTGTTTCCATGACATTAGAGATTCCCTCATATTGTTTGTATTAGGACTCTAGCACATTCTAATTTATCACCCGTTTGGAAAGTTGTTTATGGTAACAATGATTCAGACCCCTAAACTGTTGTTATTTTACACTATTTCTTTATCATCTTTTTTATTTTGTTCTAACATATATAGATAGCAGATGGCAAACTATGTTATTAAGTAATGCTCTTGTCAACTTTCTTCACTCTTTGTTATGCAGTCATTTTCCAGGTATTACCCATATAGGCTGTCTGGTTAAGTAAATGTCTGCTAATGTAGTTTCAAACATGTGGTTTGTATGATCTGGCTTGGATATTTAGTCTGCCTGTGCTGATGGAGTTATACAACTTGGTACTGGGGGTCAATATAACCAACTAAAACCAAAGACTAAAAACTTGCATATCTGTTCTACCTGCATATTGAAGCTCATTTAGTTTTCCAGCAGACAGGTACCATTATGTTCTGAAAGCTAGGAATATTTTATGTATCTGCGTTTTAATTATATGGTTAATAAAGGGCTGTGAATGTAATTTTATAAGGTGTACTCTGCTTTGCATTGGGTATACACATATAGTTTTCTTTTTCAGTTCTCGCCTCCTGAAAACACATAAGCACAACTTGTTGGATGCCAGAGTTTTGGGATAACGGAATTTAATTCTTAGGTAAAGTTAAGTTGGACATGGATGGATCAACCGGTTCAGCAGGGACTGGCCACATTTTGATCCATCTATGGCTGTTCCTGCTAAAGAGAATTCAACCTAATGATTGGATTCTCTCAAACAGCAAGGTTGAAAAATGTTAATTCAATCAACACATGCAGCCAATCATCTTGAGCACTGATCAGTGTTAATGGCGGCTGGTGCTCCATTTTTTTTTGGGGGGCGCCAAACAAACCCCCCACCCCCATTCGGTCGGTCAGTCTGTCAGTCAAAATCCCCCACCCCCCCGTTGCTCAGTCAATCGGCAAACCCCGCATTTGCCCCTTCTAGGTTGTGGGTCTGCGTCTCCTCCTTGGCGGCTTCCCCCTGCATCTCTTCCTCCGCGGCCAATATGGTCTCTTCGTCTTTCGGCCAATCGAGTCTCAGGACCCGCTTCCTGATTGGCCAGGAGGAGAATCAGGAAGACAATAGTGAATATTTATTTGTTATTGTCACACAACTGCCGGGCTCATGGAATCCAATGTGGGTGGGTGTTTTTTTGAAGTACTGATTAGAGCCAGAGGCTCTAATAGGCTTCAAAATAATGTGGGCTTGGGGTGCAGAGAATGCGCTCACAGCCCACCCAGGTGTGTTACAACAGCGAATGAATATTCATTATTGTAACACTGATCCTCCTCCCGGCCAATCAGGAAGCGGGTTTTGACACCTGTCACTCGATTGGCTGAAAGGACAGGCGATCCTATTGGGTGCCTAGGAGGAGGAGCCACATGCTGCAAGCCGCCATAGAGGAGAGGACATGGAGCCACTGCACGCTGCCAACTACATGCTGCCCACCAACCGATTAGATGGGATAAGTGCTGGTCCAGCAAAGAGCAAGGGGGAGGGGGTGGTTGTTTGCCCCCAACAAAAAACCCACCAGCTGCTACTGAATACAAGTGATGTGGAAAAGATTTCTAACTTATTGTTCCCTTGGCAGTGGCTGTGCAATGATCAGGTACATGAACCATAGACATAAAGTCATTGTCTAATCTGCTGTCTTAAAGCTGAACTCCAGGTATGATCTTTATTGCATACTTACAGCTTGGACCAATGTTTGTATGCATATCTCATACTTGAGCGGCCAATGGGGAAGATGACAATCCCTGACGTAGTCAGCTCTACCAATGATAGCCATGATCTAATAGCCAGGCCTTGTACTCAGTGGCTTTCCCTCAGCACACTGATCACAGGAGGGTCACTTAATCGGTACTGCCATCATTCACAGAATGTTGTGCATTTTTAAAATATATACTAAGCATTGGACAAGGCGGAGATGAGGGATGACAAGGTCACAGTTTCTCACTGATCCAATCAGAGACTGGATTGTATTTATTGAAAAAATCTATGCAGTTTGTACATGGAAGCAGTACTAAGTGGTTAGTGTGCAGAGGGGTTGCCACACAGGAACCCGAAGATTGCGGCTACCACTGTAATAATGCTGGCTACTACAATGATTGTCAGTTTGCCCAATGCCCCTTCAAGTATAAGATATGCAAACTGGATCAAGATGGACCATTGTAAGTATACAATAAAGATCATACCTGGAGATAAGCTTTAAGTCTATGGTATAAAGACTTAATTGACCTTAAAGCGGAGCTCCACCCAAAAGGGGAAACTTCACTTGCTCGCACCCTCCACTGCCACCTTTGGCACTTTTTGGGGTGAGTGGGTACCTGGTTTTGACAGTTACCCTCTTCCAGTAAGATCACCAATCGGCAATCTATGTGCTTTTCTGGCCACTTTTCCTTCCTCCCGCTGCCTTCTGGGACACACACAGGTCTCAGAAGATGGCGAGACCATTTAGAAAGTGCAGTGCGATTTGCACATAAGCACTAGCAAACCGGCTGTGAAGCCTGAAGGCTTCATCCTAAAAACACCCTTGCGATGGTCACAGTTTATAGAATACAGTCCAGCTTATGTATTAAATGTGGTCTTTTTTGTTTTATTTTTAAGCAATGTACTCACTGTCACCTCTGTAGCAAGTGTGCTCCCATCTTCAGTACGGGCATCTGAAGCGTGCCCATAGCCCATTTCCGGGAAACAGCGCTGCCGGCTACCCGGCATGCGCATCCCAATCTTGCACAGTGCATGCAAATACCACAATGCTAGAAGCGGAGGCTGCCACTGGGATTGATTACACTTATCCCAGGAGCCAACGGGCAGCTGAATATGACGTACATCGCCGCACGAGGTACAGCAGAAGTTGACCTGATTAATGGGAAAAAAGGTAATAGGCTTTGAGAAAAAAGAAAAAACATTCTGAACATTACTGGCACTGTGATCAGCAACACGGGGAGTCGAACTTCAAAAATTGGGTGGAACTGCGCTTTAAATTCAACACAAGACACGTTTCTTTTTGTTTTTTTTTAAATTTAAGATTGCGACAGAGTAGTGAAGACTTAGTATTTCTCTTAGGTTTTCTACGATCAACTAAGATCTCTCATTTCATTTCCTTGTGATGTGCGTACAAAACAATAAACAGCTGTCCCTGGGACAGAAGGGCAAAAATATCAAACATAGTTAGAAGTTCCAACTCTTCTACACTCTTTTTGTTTGTCTCCTCATTAGAGAAATTCCGCATCACTGTCAGGAAATGATGAGCAATCATCTTAATATGGACACAGGCAGCAATAAAAAAAATTGTCTCTAGCTCTTCCCTGCTCTGTCTATAACACCATAAAACACTTTTGGCTGGAGCTGGCCTTCAGACACTTTACAGTTGCCCATCATTTGGAGCAAGACATGTTATCCTGTCTTTTATATTTAGCTGCTTGCCTATGTTTAAATACCTGACAGTTAAAAGACTGTCTTTTACAACTTAATGATCATTCCAGATTATATTTGTCATTTTTTTTGGTATTTGAAAATGTAGTAATCCTGTAGTTCTGAATTTTATTAAAGGTTATTTTTGTATTATTCCAAATGTTTTTAATTTTACAAAGCAGTAACATACTAATATTTTTTTTCTCAGTTAAATGTTTGGTTTGTTAAGTTGGTATACAAGGTTGTGCATGGTGAGATCAAATGTGAGCACTGTGCATTTAACTCAGATAACTCAAGTAAATGAAACGTTGGTAATGTTGTCAAGACAAACCTATAGTTACTTTAAGATTTAAAAAAAAGTTTTTTTTAAGGCTCTTGTCAGTTTTTTTTTTTGCTTTCTGTATCCCATTGAGGAGCTCTTCCTTCATTACCTGTCTCATAGACACAACAAGAATTGTCCTTGTTAAAAGACCCTTTTCTGAGGAGAACTCAAAATTTTGGAATTTTCCTGGTGGCAATGGCTTCCAGGACAAACAGAGAGGACTTTCTCCCTAACAAGGAAACAGACAACAGTGGAAATTGGATATGGAATCTAACCCAACCCCACTTCCTTCGAAATTAAAGTAAAAGGCTTTCAATACATTTTTTTAATTCACTTCAGGGATTGCAAAAATTACAAAACATGTCCTTTAGTTCTCCAGAAACCTGAAACCTGATGTGGTCAATTATCCCAATCTGAACTTTACTAAAAGAGCTTGAGTTCCTGCTAACCTATCCCTACTCTCCATGCCCTGCAATTACCTTTAGTACTCTGTATGTCACTCTGCAGCAGTGGTTCTCAACCCTGTCTTCAAGTATCCCCAACAGGCCATGTTTTCCTTTATCTTGCACAGGTGTTTTAAATCAGAGTCACTGGCTTGGTATTTTTGGACAGCTATTTTATCTAAGAGAAAATCCCAAAACATGACCTGTTGGGGGTAATGGAGGACAGGGTTGAGAACCACCGCTCTACAGGACAAATAGAAAGGTGAAACAGATATGATAAAGGTTACCTGTGCGTAAAGCCAGGTACACAACCCCGCAGGTTGCATGAAAAAAACTGACAGCTCTGGTCGGAGCTGCTGTACTAACCATGCTAGGTTAGTTAAGTGATCTCCCCCACTCAGCTGTTGTGTTCTGATAGGGGGATGGCCCCCTGCCAGAAAACTCCGATCAGCGTGCTCTGCCATTGGCTGAGAGCGCTGATCAGAATTCGGTTGGCTGCTGGTTTTTCAGCATGCACATCCGACAGAAGCCGGCTAAATGGCCGACTTCTGTTGGACAGACCGACATACGGTGGGCAGAAAGTCAGTTTTTTTTTTGAACCAGCAAATGTCTCCCAACATTCTGCCCATTCGTATGGGGCTTTTTCATGCTTTTTTGCACTTTTTTGTTACATTTTTGGAGCAATACCGTTCAACTGAATGGTCTGCCCTCCACTTCAAAAATGCACCAAGTAACACCTGAACCCTTTTTTTAAGCTGACTTTGGTGTGTGTGTTTGGACGGCACATTTGGTCAGATTTTAGCGCAGTCCAGATTCCGAGTCACTCAGATGTGAACCTCAGTGAAGTTGAGGTTCACATAATAGAAAAACTCAAAGCATGTTACTTTTACTTATTGTTTACCATGAAGAATGCTCTAATATGTCATAATTTTCAAAGATTTAACTATGTATTTCTTAAGTAACTTTTAAAGTGTAATTAAAGGCAACACTTTTTTTTGGATAGAGTAGCAGGGTAGGGGGGTTATAACTCCTCTCTTTTTTTTTTTTTTGTGTCCCATTGGGGAGTTTTTCCTTTACTGTCCCATAGCCAAAATAGGAAGTGAGACAAAATCCCTCCAAAGTAAGGTAATCCTGGTGTGTTACCAGGGTTGCAGGAACTAGCGTCCCTATTGGAAGATTTCCCCTGCATTAGTGTTTTGATGTCCACCCAAAATTTGTGATTTTCTTTTACCTGCATGTTCGATGATAATGGTAAACAGGACACATAGAGAGTATGAATCTCCCTAATGGGGGTGTAGACAGCAATAAAAACTGACAGGTGTTCTAATCCTTCTCTATTCTATTCAAAACTGAAAAAAGTTTTGCCTTTATTTAAACTTTAATTAATTCTCAACAATAATTGTATCATTCAAGGCTATCTACCCTACTTTTTATATCATCCATATACATTAACACGATGTAAAACAATATATAAAACAAACACACTGCAAGCACTCAAGAGCTAGAGGATATAGGAAAGATACTTGACTGGAAACCTCTTCTTGTTCACTATTCCAATTTCTATGATATCAAGCAATCAGTTATGGCTTTGCAGCTCTCATCAGATTGGAGATCTTCAATAATAAAATTACGAAAAGGATTGAGCACACTGGCATAGTCTAATAGTTCAGACACCACTTCATTAATAAAATTCATTGAAATAATCACACACATAATAACATCACAGGCATGCAACCAATACAGGGTCTCTGAACCTCTCAATAATCTGAATAGCCAATAGAATGACAAAGGATACTAGTCTGGCCAATGGCTTCCTCTATTCAAGCCTTATCATTTAGGCGCACTGAGGAGGAGGGCTTGTCCCTTGAAATGCATCAGCCTTCTTGCACCTACTTTGATGCAATTTGTTGAAGAGATCTTTCTGCTGATTATCCAGATTATGGAGATGTGCAGAGACCCTGTAATTGGATATGATGGTTACATGTCTGTGGTTTTTTTTTTATATTTTTGTGAGCATTTCAGTGAATTTTATTAATAAAATGGTGTTTGATGTATTGCACTTGGCCGGTGCAGTGTCTTCTTTTTGTCATTTATGCAATACAATATGTACAAGGAAAGCAGCAATATCAATCCATCTGTGTACTCTAACTATACAATATTCATCAATCTACTCTGTTCTGTTACTATTTTTGGGGTTGGATGTCTCTGCTGTCTTCAGTTTATCTCTGATGCTGAGAAAGCAAGCTATAAACAAATAAGTGGGACATGAAGTCGGACTAGTACACCACAGTGACAATTTTAAACTCCTGCATATTTAATTTACTTTCTGCACAAACTGAAATGTGTAGGTGTAGTAGTTTAGCTTTATTTTTTAATTACCAGGAGCCTTCCCTCTCTATGGACATGGAATCAAATTGTTTTGATCATGCCTTTGCATACTCTACAATCATTAAATGCATTCCAATTCATAAACCTTAGAGTGCATTTCGAGGGTGAAGACTATTTTTTTTTTTTTTTAGAAAAGCTGCAACAGCTCTCTATATTAACAAATCATGGGCATTTTCATAAAGTGACTCTGTCACATGGCAAATCCCATATGATTAGCTTCTGATGAAAGATGTAATACTAGTACTAATAATGTGGCTGCTAACACAATCTAATTAAATGGGGTAGATTTACTAAAGGAGTAGTGAATTCTCACTTAGCTTAGTGAATCATGTGAAGTTTATGTTCACTTTGAATCCCATTATGTGGCTACAAAATAATAATAATTAAAAAAAAACATAACAATGGAGGCGGTTCACCTAGAAAAGGGAACTGGATGTTACTCAAGCTTAGAAAATGTAAAGTTGTATTCAGTTCAGGCCTTCATCCCTATGCAAGAACGATCCTTTTTGTATTTATCTTTCACTTGATCGGGTATTCGTAGTATAGCTTGACTTTATTTACTAAGCTCATTATACATTCACTTTGTTGGTTAAGCAGTCCATAATCCTTATGATATTCAACCACAATGAGTCACTCACACAGTACACAAGACACTAGTTTGAGCAATGACTTCTTCCATCCTCACACTGCCAGGGTGAATTGCTTATTAAGTTTAGGTGATTATAGAAGAGGCTGTTTTACACACTTGACTGCTCAATCCAGGCAGCTCCAGCGCTTTCTTCTTCCATCTGAAGCTCCTGTCTATGGGTCTAGCCTTGGCACCATCATGTACAATACAAGGGCACTGACCCTGTATTGCATGCTTAGGAGGCTGGAGTTTGACCAGAGTTGGTCACTGCTTACAGAGAAGGCTGAGGGAACCAGTCACAGCATTGGAGGAACCCTGCTAGAGCCAGGAATAAGGTATTTACAATGAACACCTTAATTATCTGCCCTTAGACTAAACAGGTGGTTAAACCTTCAGTGCTGGGGGCCCATTGCAAGGGTGTGTTTTTTTATATTTCCTAGAGTGAGCCTTATCACATAATAATAATAATAATAATAATAATAATAATAATAATAATTATTATTATTATTATGTACATTTATGTACAACCTATTTACTGCCAGGGTTTTGGCTATACCTGTTTGCCATGAGAGGTCAACAAAGAAATATGGGTGCTGCTATTTCTGACCTCTCCTTCTGAAAATACTGATTTCCTGGCTGATCTAAAAACTTCAACTCCATCAGAAGGCCTAATTATAATTAATATTATTATTAATATGTTCATCATTATGAATTAATTTGTTATATCAATAGTAATTATATGTATACATTTTTTTTAAAAACGGGAGTATTTAGTCTTTGGGTTCCAATCTTTGACACTTGCCAGTCAGCCAAGCTGTAATAATACAACCTAAACTAACTGACCTGAACCCTGGATCACAAATTAAATGAGAGAGATGGTGTTTTAGCTACATTCCTTGTTCAAAAAAATAGTAATTTATAGCCACTAATTAGAATTGTTTCATCATTATCCATGTATAACACATTTTTCAGCAATGCAGCATGGCTGCTGAATAGTTACTATGAGTTAGTGCTCACTCACACCAGCCTACACGCTAAAACATATTGGCAGAGATTTACTAAAACTGGTGCACATAGAATCTGGTGCAGCTGTGCTTAGTAAACTAATCAGCTTTTAATTTCAGCTTGTTCAATTAAGCTTTGAGTGTTAGATTAAATAACAGGACATGGTGCTACTCCCTCTTAAGAAAAAAATAAATATACATATACAATACTTTGTGTACAAACATAAATCCCTATATGCAGAATCAGTTGCCAAAAAAAGTCTGAAAACCGTTCAAAAAGTCTTTTGTAAATATATCTCAAAATAAGTAGTCCATAAACCATGCTCAAAGAAGTGAATGATATAAATATAGATCCACAGATTCCATCTTCAAATTGAAAAAGTGCTCCACCACCACTCGTGCTGTAAGCAATATAAACTTGCCATAAATATAAATCAAATACACCTTTGGATATAATACAATTTCTCCAGTGGACACATCTAAACAGCCTCTTAGTGTATGAGGGTGTCTCCAGCCAACACTAATGCCCCGTACACACGGGACGATGATCGCATTCAACAGGCCGAACTCACGACCGTTGTATGCCATATCGATCGTTTGTATGCGCGATTTGAACAGTCGGACATACGACGGTCGTACAAGGGAGTTGTATGAGCAGACTAGAAAACTTGGTCGTACCAACAAGCTCTCATACGACCGTTGTATCGTGTATAGAGCAGTTGGTACAATAAGTTGTATTGTGCACAACACGCATGCTCCGAAGTCAGGAATGGCTGGATGCTAATTACATGCACCTGAACGTTCTTTCCCCGGACGTACGATCGTGTAGTGCAGTCAGTATGCTGCATACAACAGCCAACATACGATTCAACGCGGTCGTACGTGCGATCGTCGTCCCGTCTGTACGAGGCTTTAATCAATAGCAGTACTACCTCTGTGTTTCTCTATAACATCTCAGAGGTACCTCCAAAGTGCGCTCAAAGAAAACAGATAAAAGTTCATTGCGCAATACGTTTATTAAAATGGGTTGAATAAAAGTAAGCAGCAGGTGTTAAACTCACATTTCGATGTGCTGTATGCCAGCACCAGCATGTGCAGCTCATAAGGAAAACACTGGCTCTCTGCAGCACGGTGTGCATTCAAACACACGGAACCAACCAGGCCGGAAGTGACGTCAGTCAAAGGCGGGTGCAGCCTCTATGCATTTCATGTGGATACACGTCATCAGGAAGCTTGGAGCTTCCTGACAGGAGGGTGGGGCCAGGAGCAGCAAAGAGGGACCAGAGAAGAGGAGGATCTGGGCTTCTCTGTGCAAAACCAACTGCATAGAGCAGGTAAGTATAACATGTTTGTTATTTTTTTTTAAAAAAGAGACTTTACAATCCCTTTAAAGCTGTTGTATACCCTTTAGAGGGATTTTTACCTACAGGTAAGCCTATAATAAGGCTTACCTGTAGGTAAAATGAATATCCCCTAAACCTGTATGGTTTAGGAGATATTCCCCCTCCAAGCAGCTGTGATATCACTGCGCATGTGCAGTGTATGTTTCGGTGCATGCGCCGTGATGTCCCGGAGAAGGCCTGGTGCATATCGCCGATCCTTGCCGGAAAGATGGGCCCCCTTGTGCGCGAGTGATGTCTCGCGTCTCCGGCCAGGCACAGTGCCGGAGCTGTGTACCCAGAAGCAAGATCTGAGGGAATATGTCCACTCTCTCAGAGGGAGCTTAGCAGCCCGGTCGGATCTTCCTTTTAAGGTATTTCATAATGAGCTAGTATGCAGTGCATATTAACTCATTATGCTATCGTCTTGCAGGTTTTTTTTTTTTCACTGGGTATACAACCGCTTTAACTTCATTAAAGTGGTTCTAAAGGCAAAAAAAAAAACCTTCTGGGTGCAGCTCCCACCCCCAACACCCCTTTATAAATAACACAAAATTGCATAGTTCACAATTAAAAATAGACAACGTTGTCCAACGTTGTCTCTCTCTCTCTCCTCATGGCCAAGCCACACTCCTTGTGTGAATGGGCAATGTCCATTCACAGGAGCACAGCTTGGGAGCGAGCCTGCTCGAGTGCCCCCACAGCAAGAGGCTTGCTATTGGGGGCAATCTGTGGGAGGGAGGAGCCAGGATTGCCAGCAGGGGACCCAAAATGAAGAGCATGGGGGGTGTGCAAAAGGATTACATGGGGTAGGTAACCATAACATGTTTGCTATTTGTTTTTGTTTTTTTTGTTTTAATTTTTAAAGAATCACAAAATGACACTCATTTAACAGTGAGCTGTTCTTGGTAAAAAAAATGCATACATGCTTCTTTTTTGCTCAGCATACACTACTGCACATGCATGGTGTGAACAGGGGGCACATAGAAATTGTTTTCTATGCGACCTTGCACTGAGCCTGCCTTAATCTATGTAGACATGGTGTAAATGTGCCCTTACTAAGTTGTTCAGTCCTGAGTAAGTGAAGCCTTTTTGTTATAGGCAGTGCTTGCTCATTTGGGGTTAATATTTTACTTTATGTTGGTGACAAGTAGTGAATTACTTCCATTGCAGCCCTGTGTTCATGCAGAAACATACATTTCATCATCATGTATACAGTGAAGTAATCCAAATAAATAACCAAACCTAGAGATCAGAGTCTCATTACAATGAAATTCAGAAGCATGTTAGGGCCTAAGACGAAGGCCCAGAGCAAATGCATTTTTGATATGTAGCTCGAACAAAGGAATCTTATCCGGAATTGATTGCCTTCTTCTATTTCCCTGTGCATTGTTTTCTCCTGATTATTGTGTGTCTCTCATTCCATATGTTGCTGATGCTTTACATACAGTCTATTACATCCTTGGCTCACATCAACTATTCTCTTATTCTGCCTCTAGTGACCCAAGGGCAGTTCCCAGTCACATGGAATGCTACAGTCGTTGAAGGAGGAACGGTTAATTTAACCTGTCGAGTGGATCAAAATGATAACACTTCCCTCCAGTGGTCAAATCCCGCTCAGCAAACCCTATACTTTGACGACAAAAAAGGTAATCCTTCCTTTTCTACAACCCAGCACTGTTCATCACAGGATCTGTACGCTCCATATATATTGCTGTAATTATGAGGCTAGATCAGAACACCAATGTCTGTTTTTAGATGCATTATGCTTAGTTTACTAAATGATTAGAGTCTATTCATGTAGCAATGTTCACTTAATGTGTGCTCATGCTGTTTAGTGAATAAGATGATGCTATGTTCACATATATGTTCAAATATTAAGATAAAAAACAAAAGAAAGAGAAAGAAAACAGAATTTTTTTTGGCATGAGCTTGGCTAATTGAACTGAATATACAGTATCTTCACATTATTCATTTAAGTGTAACTAAAAGCAAAACATTTATTTTTTATATTACATAGCATAAGGGGGGTTTTCTTTGTTTTGTTTCTTGTTTTTTTGCCATCTGCCATCCCATTTGGGTAATTTCCCTTCACTTCTTGTCCCATGTGCCAAGATAGAAAGTGATAGAAATCCTTTTAAAATGAGGGAATCCCGAGGTGTCACCAGAACTAGTGTCCTCATCGGAAGACTTCTCCTCTACTAATGTTCTGGTGTTAACCCAAATTTTTCAATTTTCTTTTACTTTCATTGTCATTGATAACAGTAAACAGGACAAATAGAGAGGGTGAATCTCCATAACGGGGGTCACAGACAGCAATAAAAACTGACAGGTGTTCTAATTCCTCACCACTCAAAGCAAAATGTTAAGCCTAAAGTTATATATATATATATATATATATATATATATATATATATATATATATATATATATATTATATTACCAGAAGTATTGGGACACCTGCCTTTACATGCACATGAACTTTATTGACATCTCAGTCTTCGTCCGTAGGGTTCAATATTGAGCTTTTTTTGCAGCTATAACTGCCTCAACTTTTCTGGGAAGGCTGTCTACAAGGTTTAGGAGTGTCTATGGGAATGTTCGGCCATTCTTCCAGAAGAGCATTTGTGAGGTCAGGCACTGATGTTGGATGAGAAGGCTTGGCATGCAGGTCAGGACTCAAACTCACTCATCCATGTCTTTATGGACCTTGCTTCATGCACTGCTATGCAGTCATGTTGGAGCAGGAAGGGGCCATCCCCAAACTGTTCCCACAAAGTTAGGAGCATGGAATTGTCCAAAATGTCTTGTAATGCTGAAGCCTTAAGAGTTCACTGGAACTTAGGGCCAACACCATAATACCCCTCCACCAAATGACTTGGACCAGTGCACAAAGCAAGGTCCGTAAAGACATGGATTAGCGAGTTTGGGGTGGAGAAACTTGACTGGCCTGCACAGAGTCCTGAGCTCAACCTAATAGAACACTTTTGAGATGAATTATAACTGAGACTGCGAGCCAGGCCTTCTCATCCAACGTCAGTGCCTGACCTCACAAATGCACTTCTGGAAAAATGGTCAAACATTCCCATAGACACACTCCTAAACCTTGTGGAGAGCCTTCCCAGAAGAGTTGAAGCTGTTATAGCTGCAAGGGTTGGGCCAACGCAATATTGAGCCCTGCGGACTAAGACTAGGATGCCATTAAAGTTCATGTGTGTGTAAAGGCAGGCATCCCAATACTTTTGGTAATATAGTATATATATATATATATATATATATATATATATATATATATATATATATGTATATATGGGAAAGGACGGCCAAAACTGTAATTCCTATGGTTTTTGTTCATTATGGTGCATACTATTTTTAATATTAATACAATTCTTGATTATTGCATTGTATTCACTATTCCCCAGTGCAAAAAGTTGCACCCCATTACAGGAAGGGCCTGAACAAGAACCTTCATGGCAGGCCATCTAGGTTTAATGACAGCTGCCAATTTTAAAATACTAAAAACAACCTTTAGAAGTACATTAACATGTGAAATATTAGATGTGATTGCATATACTTTAAGGCTAAGGATATGTCACAATGTGTTAATCTAGTTTTTAATAGTTTAAATAGTTTGTACATGCTAATCAGACAAACATTACATTCAGCGAGCATTTAGCAAGCTTCAGCAAACATTTTTAAAGCAGAGCACAGCCAACTAGACATCCTTTGAGTGCTAAATATAAATTAAAGTTTACTGAAAAGCATTATAAAAACTGCAAAATGTATTATACATTTTCAGCCAACACTTTTAACCCTTTCCCGCCCAGCCCCGGTGTCCTTTTAAGTGAGCTATTACTCCTGGGGGGGGGGGCAATTGGCTGTTACAGGTCCCATAATCTGGACCCTGTCCTGTTGGTTCCTGATTTACATTACTATAGACCAGGAGCAGCTCAATAACCGTGCTGGGAGCAGATTGCTAGCAAAGAAACTTTGGTTGCTCATGGACGTGTGGGACGTTAACGCCCACCCTCTATGCCACTACACTTAAGCATTAATAGGGTCGCAAACTGGTTAAAATCTGTGTTCAGCATTCTCCAACTGGAGCCTAAAGGACACCCAACACCAACCCTTGGCCCCATTTACACTCAACCACATGTTTTTACCGGCCCTCTATCCACTCTCCCTTAAATTCCCAAACTTCTCTTTTAAGCAAAGGCAGTGGAGGTGGGTGTACATGCATTAACAGTGCAGCAAAAATGATCCCCTCTGTTGTGTTTGGAAGGCAGTACCACCTGCATGGAACACAATCCATTCACCTGAATGCAATGAAATATACATAGTTGCGGAACTCTGGCCTGGAGTTTAAAAGGTTAAAATAGGTGGTGAGGAGGAGATATAATGCCTCCTCACCACCTGTAAAATGCAGTCTAAGGAACAATGTGAATGTGGATCACTCCTAAAAGGGCAACGAATTTGTAAACAAGGCCAAAAACACGAAGAATGGTTTCATACTGGTGCAGGGGCGCCACTCCTCTAATCTCCATGCGTCTGGCCCCTAATGTCCATGCAGGGTGGCAGACGCATGCATTTCTATGGGGGCACGTGATTAGAGCGAGAGGCTCTAATTGGCTTCAAAATGGACGGGCTCAGGGCGCAGGCACTGCGTCCCGACCCCACCCACTTGTGTGACATTAGAAAATTAATATTCGCTAATCTCTTCCTGATTCTCCTCCTGGCAAATCAAGAAGCGGGAGAATAAGCGACCGGTTTGGCTGGTAGGCGAAGCAGTGGGGAAGCCGCCTGGGAAGCCGCCAAGGAGGAGAAGTAGCTGGGAAGCCACAGAAGCTGCCCCCCCCAAAAACATTATGTGGATTGGTATGCTCTACAAAAAACATGCTGTGTATGCTGCAGTGCATTTCTAGTCATGTTCAAAAGCAACCAACCACATAGGAATCCATAATCCATAATAATTAGACCTCTTATACTGGAGTAAGCAAACACACTTGCCTTTCAGAACACCACAGCACATGTAATGAACATGTATTATCTTGGAATGAACTGAAAAATATGAGGCAGTTATATTTTTTAAAATGAATGGTCAAAAAAAAAAAAAAATTCATAAACAGCAAAGTGAAAATTGTCCTTAAAGCTGCATGCCAGTAAAAATAAAAGGTATCCCTTGTAGTGGGGCTGCTCTTGCACTGTAAGGGTTAAATGCTCATTTCTGTGTAGGGGACTTTTTAAAGCACTTTTACTCCTCCAATTCCGCAAGCTCTTTTGCACTGCAGTCTCTTCTCCCCCAAAGTCAATAGTCCTGCACTGGTCATAAGGATGCTGAGGAACAGTACATCATCAGACCATGGGGGGGGGGGGCACTGTCTACTGGGGTGGGATTAAAGGTGCTCCTCTGTCCCCTAGACAGAAATGAGCAGTTAACCCTTGCAGTGCACTGCAGGGAATTTTAAGTTTCACGGAGTTGGGTTTTTAAATTAGCAGTAGATATGGCTTTGATACTATGAAATGATTGATCACCTACAACCCTAAATTAGTGGAAACACTATTACTGCCTCAGGAGAGGAGAATCTGCTATAACATTGGATAATGTTGCTTTCATGACCATAACCTCACATTAAATATTCGTAAACCACACATATTTCAAAAGTGAGATTAATAAGGATAACTAAAACAGATATGGGTATTTAGGCTCATGCTTTAATACTTTGATGTCAGGTTCTTTTGGAGGTCACTTAGAGGGCTTCAGAAAGAAGGTTTGATGTTCTTTAAATTCTTGCTGAAGGTACGGTATGCTCTTCATATTACAGGCAGTCCCCTAGTTACAAACATCCGACTTATGAACGACTCCTACTTACAAACGGAGGGAGACAACAGGAAGTGACAGGAAATCTACCCATAGGAAGGGAAATTCACTCCTGTAGGAGTTATTATGGGAAAAAGGTGTCTCCACTGATGCTTTATCACCAAGGTTTGTTTCCACAACAACCTGAAATTTTCAAAAGCCAATTATTATTGGGACAGGAAGTGAGGTGGAATCTTCTGAACAGAAACATAGACAACAAAACAAACATTACAGGGGCGTTAACCCTTCCCTATGCTATCCAAAAAGCTTAAAAATAGTTTTTTTGGCTGAAGCTACACTTAAAAAATGTACCTGTTCCGACTTACAAACAAATTCAACTTAAAGCGGAGGTCCGGGCTAAAAAAAAAAATTAAAAGTCAGCAGCTACACATACAGTAGCTGCTGACTTTTAATATTAGGACAATCGTATCCCTTCCCAATTGCGGGGACATTACAAACAAAACAACAGATACAAAGACAAGTCTTCTAAGGTGGAGTGAAGGACAGGGTTATTATTAACCGAAAACTTTTAAAGTCCAACAACACCTTTGTTTGGAACCACTATTTCGTAGTCACCTCTGTGGAAAAAGGGTATTATTGAGGATGTCCTCACTTAAAGGGAAGGATA
>BLSH010535910.1:1623279-1648737 GCA_018402905.1 Glandirana rugosa | reverse complement strand
TATATATATATATATATATATATATATATATATATGGTGTATATATACACATACATATATATATATATATAAGAGAACACATAGGATCTCTTATATATATATATATATATATATATATATATATATATATATATATATATATGTGTGTATATATACACCATACATATATATGTATGACCATGTGACAACTTATGAAGATGTATACCAACAAACTCCAATTGTCCACTGAAATGTGCATGCATGATTAGTTTAATTCTTTAAATCTGCCACTAGTGATAAAAATGACTAAACTGTGTTCTAATATATGGATGTAAAGTTGTATATATGCCTGATTAATGCATTACATATGGTTTCCTTTCCCCAGTATATGGATTCCTTAAAGTCGAACTTCAGATTACTGTTCAGACAAAAAAATTATGCCTGCTAGTGTTTTTAATTCCTCAGGTCATGTTATCTGCTCAAATAGAACTCCCCAATTATGATTAGTGAGGAGCCAAACATACGTGGGTTCCGTTTGGGTAGGTTTGTTGAACATGCCTACATTTTGTGTGCTGAATCCAAACCTCATTGAAGTCAATGGCAGCCGATTCTGGCCATTTTCTAGTCTAATATGATGGAGATTGTCATACAAATGACATGAGAGGCTGTTCTGGGAAACACATACCGCAAAAAAAATGAAAAAGAAAAAATTCCATTGCCATTGGTGGGGGGGGGGGGGTCAGTGATTTTAGTAATGCTTAAAGAGGAGCTTCAGTCTTTACTTGTCTTTTTATTTTTAAGTTTTTGTGGCTGCTGACTTTTAATAAACGGACATTCACCTGTCCAGGGATCCAGTGCAGTTTTCACCCAAACCGGTTTCTTCACTGATCTTTGGGTCATGGCACCAGCATGTTAATTGTGGGCAAGCAGCTGTGACTCTTGCCCACTGCACATGCATGAGCCATGCTGCACTTTGTGAATGATCACGCATTTCTTTCGCTTCACTCTGTTCAGCCACATGAGCATGGGAGTTGCATCATCACTGCACAGAGTGGTGCTGTAAATGTATGCTGAGTTGTGGATGGTTAACTCGGAGTACAGTACCACTGACAGGCAGGGAGCAGGGCTTCTGACAAAATAGACCAATGAGGTCTCTTTTTTCATAAAAGTCTTACCTGTCAGTGGTCTTCACATTGCTTTAGTTTAATTCTTCTTTAAGTCACTTCTACATCTTCCAGGGGCATAATAAGGTTTGGTGGGGTGATGATAATAGAACCAATGCCTGGGTGCTAAGGAATGATAATTCAAAAAGCTGACCTATTGCAAATATTTTAAAGTAAAATTAAATTACTTTTTTTATTGCTAGTTTTTTATTCTATATGATACTCTCTGATACTCTACTGTAGGATTGATTTACTGAAGGTTCACTTTGCAAGGGAATTTTCACTAAACTTAGTGAATATGGTGAAAATTCACTTTGCAATAAATAACCTAATCCAGTCTTTCTCAACCTTTTCAACACAGAGGAACCCTTGAAATACTTCTCCAGATTCGGGGAACACCTGCTAAAAATTAAAAATCTACAACTCATGATACATTAGTGTGATGGTCAATGGGAAGAATTCTCCTTACACTTGTGGTCATTGGGCAGTATTACCTCCTTACAGATAGCTAAAACGATCAATGATTTCACTGGGAATTTATCTGAGAGGTAGAAATTGACCATTGCTCAAGGAACCCCTAGCAACCTCTGGAGGAATTCTAGGGTTCCACGGAACCCTGGTTGAGAAACCCTGCCCTAATCACATGCAAGGAAGATAAAGAAAACACTATTTTTACTTGCACATGACTAGATGATGGAAATTAAGTCCTGTGTCTCTTCTTCCATAAAAATTCCATGAAACTGTACCATCTCAGCATGCAATGGGTGCCAAAATAAATCAATACCTGCGTGAGCATATTATCCCTGGCCAGCCAGTAGAGGTGGCTGAAGACTCCAGACCCAGAAGAAGACTGGGAGAAGATGTCAACAGTGTTGATGGAAACACTAAAGGGGAGTGTGAACTTTGCATAACTGGAGGAGGCCAGTTTAGGAAGTAATTTTGCCATAATGTACCAGAGTACTTGAACATGTTTGCACATGCCCTGGGGGCCAAGGTCTGGTTAGTTTTCCTTTATGGATGAAAATTGCAGTGAAATGCATTTTTTCAGTCTTTTTCCCTGTTGTTTATAACTGCATAAGAACATCAGTGTGCACATACCCTTAGTAATGTAACAGTAGAAACCTAAGAAGTCATTTACTTCAGTCAGCTACCCACAGAAATTGAAAACTCTAATATGCACACTGCTAGAGAGAATATACAAAGATTCTGCTAAATGAAGTTCCGCTTTAAACCTCCTTGAGAAATAAATCTTGTACTACAGTAGGTTTATGTGTTCTGCTCTTCAGGCTTTGTAGGACAATAGTTCTGACTAAACAAAAGTTGCCAATGAAAAGCTTGAAATCATTTCATTCATTTTTGCTCAAGACAGCATGATAGAAAATTTCTGACACGGCTTGTACAATGATGGCCTAAAAATGAAGGATGGTGCTGAAAAGAAGGAAGAATTATGCTTTTGAGTTAAACCATGGGGGACTTCTGGAATATTTACTGGCGTATTGGCTCATTGCTTAATCAGATGGCAGAAAGATTTTCACAGTGTGAATTCTTTTATCCTAATTTAAATGACTATTAACCCACAGTAAACTATATTCTCAAAGTTTTTTTTTTCCTCTAGGTGATTGACATGCTTCGGTTAGTCATTTCAAGGCTCCTTAACTTTTTTTTATGCTTCATTATTTTTTAGATTGCGTCTTACAAAAGAGCAGGAGCAGGTCATTGCCCCAAAGATAAAATATTTTATTAATCTCGTCTTTAGGGTATGTTTGGAGTCACAGCATTGTGTTTAGCACAAATGTTACACAAAGTGTTTTCTTTATTTTCATTTTTTTTCCTAATAGCTATCAATTTTTTAACAGTACGGTGCAATATTTATCTTCACTGTCCATGTGAAAGTCATTACAGAGGACAGATTTGGGTTATGTTGTCCCACAGGGTAATGAAAAATAATATCAATTGGTCTAACATTTAAATAATGTATTTCCAGCAACCCTAAGGAAGATTCTTTACCGGTTATGGATTTGTATTATAATCTTAGGCTTGGACTTGGATTTAATAAAAAGGTAACATTAAAAATGGCTACAGCATTCACCTGGTAATTTGACACAAATGACATTTGCAGATGACTCTTAAATATCTCTGCTATTAAATCAATGTGTCAAAAGACACAGGATGTGGGGAGATTTTCTTGTGGCAAAAAAGGTAAAATAGATCCTTTAATAAATCTTCAGACTATTTACCATAATTTAAACTAGGAATGGCATTTACAGATGTCTCCGTTCTATTTATATCCGCTTTTGTGAATATTTATTGGGGAAATACATCCCAAAGGCTTGGTAGGTGCTGTTAGGTTATATATCATGTTGGGTATTTTAGTTCTCAAGTCTTTTTTGACATATTCAGGTAGTTTTAGAAGGAAGCATACACAAGAATTCTCTCTCTGACACACAGCACAACATAAATCATCTGAGATAAAATCATGGTGTGTACAAAAATCTATCCATACAACATGATGCATAAGCACTCACCCAAGAGTAAATAAAATAAGAAAATGGAACAAATGTGGCTATTATTACATTCAAGAAGGGGACTTGTATTTTCCCATTGTTTTATGCAAGGCTTATTGAAAAATGCTTATAAGCCTGGAATGCCCTGAAGAAGTAGAATGTGCTTAGTACTATTTTGCTGAAGTTAATGACTGCACAGTTGGGTCTTTCCTCTAGTGGGGCCAGCAGAGGATAACACAATCATTTCCCAGGGCTGTTCTAGAAGATGAATAACATCGAGGTTTATGGCTTAACACTCCCAATAAGAAGTGCAGAAACTGAGTACAAACACAGCAAGCAAGAAACTATAGAAAAACTCCACTGCATTAAACAAAACCTGTACAGAAAAAAAATAATTCTGCCACTGCTAACAAGTCCATTTGAAAATATTAATTGGCCAACTGTCATATTGATTCTAGGGATTCTACATTTTCTTTTGCATCACTAACCACAGAACAGGTATGAAGATTCATGGATTCGGTGACTCAGATTGTATTAAATCCATTGACAGCTAAGTCACTAACAGTGTCAGGAGAACAGCAGTGAGAGCCTCTATATTCTATCACTACAAGTTTAATTTAACCCCTTTGCTGCCAGAGCCATTTCGCCATTTTTTTCGCACACGTTTACATGATTTTAGGCCTGAAGATTATATAAAACCCACAAACAATATATATTTTCTGAAAGCAGGCACCCTAAAGAATGAAATAGTGATAGTTCCAATTTTTTATGTCAGTTAATATTACCACAAAGGTCTAGGAAATGCAAAAGTTCAGTAAAAAGCATACTAAAGTGAATTTTAGGGCAAACACACACAATAAACTACCGGTAGCTACATTTTGAGTAACATATAAAGGACAAGGTTGTGCCAGGTACCTAAGGATAAAAAACTGGCTACAGGGGGGCGTGTCCAAAGGGTTGTGATAAATAACGTACACTCAGAATGGTCTAGAGCGGTTAGTGGGGTACCCCAGGACTCTGTCCTGGGACCAATTCTGTTTAATTTATTTATAAATGATATAGAGGATAGGATCTATAGAGGATGGGATAAATAGCTAGATCTCAGTGTTTGCTGACAACACAAAAATATGCAGAGCAATAAAAACACAGCAAGATATAGAAACTTTACAAGAGGACCTGAAGAAATTATTGGAATGGGCTACTGCATGACAAATAAAGTTTAACATTCAAAAATGTAAGGTAATGCACTTGGGGGTAAAAATATAACTGCAAGTTACTCACTATGGGGAGAACCCCTACGGGCTTCCAGGATGGATGAGGATCTAGGGGTCCTAGTAGAAGACAGACTGAGCAATGGCATGCAGTGACAAGCTGTGGCTACCAAAGCCAGCAGAATATTAGCTTGCATAAAAAAGGAATTTACTCCAGGGAAAAAACTATTATTCTGCCACACTTGAGAAGAGATATGATAGCGCTCTACAAATATCTCAACGGTGATCCCAGTGCAAGTATTAAACTTTACAGTCCCAGGGAGTGTAAGAGGACATGGGGCCACACGATGAGACTGGAAAAGAAGCGGTTTAACCTTAAGCTGCGTAACGGGTTTTTCACTGTCAGGGCGGTAAAGATGTGGAACTCTCTTCCACAATTGGTGGTGTCAGCAGGAAGTATGGATAGTTTTAAACCCTTGTATGGACATCTTATCAAAAACAATATACGGGGTTATGGGTAATGATTTTCTACACACACACACACCTACACAGGTTGAACTCGATGTACTCTTGTCTTCATTCAACCTTACCAACCATGTAAATATGTAACATGTCAAACCTTACATTTGTGTGCGCCGTGAAATGGCGACAAACTTCAGTACCCTATGACTTCTATAGGTGACACTTCAAAAGCCCCCTATAGGTCATCAGTTTAGTGTTACGGAGGAGGTCTTGTGCTAGAATTATTTCTCTCACTCTCTCACGTGTATATCGTAATAAACACAGGCATTTCTGACACTGGTGCATTTACGTTCATATGTGCGTATATGTGGGGGTGGGTGCATTGGGCCACAACATTTCTTTTTTAGGGGGATTTTATGTACTTGGGTGTAAATTTATTTTTTTGCAAAAATCATTTTTTATTTAACTTTTTTTTCCATCACATTGGGGACAAAAAGTGATTGATTTATGATTTTTAGGTGACAGGTTCTCGTTAATGAGACATGCAGGGTTTAAAGGACCCTGCATGTGTTCTCTGGGCTCAACTGAATGTATTGTAATGCATATCACTTTGCAAAACATCCCTTCCCGGCTATGCTAGCCAAGGACACTAAGAGACTGATCCAGAAGTGACGTCATACACGTTGCTTTCCGGGTCACAGCAAGAAGGGGAGAAGAGCTGATGTGTGTCCGCTTTTCTCCCTCCCCTCCACCAGCCGACACCCGCCATGTTGGTCCCAGACCCGCAGATGGGCAAGCGGAGTCTGGAATACATGGCGGGGTGTTCATGCATGGGGGCACCGGTACCAGGGGTATGTGGAGGCAATCGGGCAGCTGTGCAACCACCTGAATGCATCCACATGACAGGCAGGTGCATGCAGCCTTCTGGCTTTACAACTCCTTTAAGGAGCAGGGCCAGGAAGTCGGCTGTAGGGTCCTTAACAACTGATGAGTCATCAGCTGTCAATGGGCTTCCCCTGCTGACAGCTGAATAATAAAAAAAAAACTGTAAGTAAAAAAAAGTAAAAAAAAACTGCTTGGTGTCCCCCCAAAGTCTATACCAGACCCTTATCCGAGCATGGAGCCTGGCAGGTCAGGAAAGGGGGGGCGAGCGAGCGCTCCCCTTCCTGAACCATACCAGGACACATGCCCTCAACGGGGAGGGGGTGCTTTGGGGCAGGGGGGGGCTCTGTCAAATGGCAGAGGAGGCATTCGGCAGTCGGCTGTCAAATCTTTCCATCTTAATGACATTTTCCTCTTGGGAGCTCTTTAGAGGAGTTATGCAAATATTAAAATGCCTTGCTGGGTGGGTTTGTGGAGGAGTTGGCATTGCTAGACAGACTGCATTTGTATGCAGACTGCTGTAGATAATGCCCACACAATTCTGAGCTACTATGATTTAAAGAACTAAAATCCAATAAATGAAAGAGGTAGACCAGGGAATGTAATGGCCAGATGGTGCTGAACATCCTTCATCCATGAAATTAGGTGGGCTCGATCTTTCTTTCTGCAGCTTCTAATGCACACTGTGAGAGGCTCACATTATACAGTAAAAACAGAGTAAGCAATTTCAGTATAGGAGAAGAACCTCACAAGTCTGAATGTAAGGCTCAGTTTTATGGGGTCAATTTGGGAACAGTACTATATCAAAATTTGTACAGTATTAAGGTGTAGTATATGAATCCCCCATTGTATTTAAAACAAGCAAATCAAAGAAATGTATTATCATTTAAATTTGCCTAATAAAGACAATGATAATATTGTAACATAGCAGACAAATGGTTTGTGCAATGTGCACATGCCTAAGCAGCTGAACTAAATCTGGTCTCTGTTGGTATTATATTGGTATTATATTAGTAGGAATGTTCTGTCATTATACCACCTGAGGCAACACTTAGCATGCTCTCCTCATCCTTCACCTCATTACTTTTACAGTTACTGCCATTAGCTGTTATCAACTGGAGGGGAAAGAAATGATCTGGGAGTTGGGAGTTGGGAGGTGAAGTGAGATCTTTGTCAGCCTTTCGGGCAAGAGGGATGGGACCCTCACCTACACTCCTGGCAATAATATATCTGCATGCTTCTCTTAATTGTCATTGTTTTTCCAGAATGATACAAAGATTCTTGTTATAGGTCACCCAAAGTGTCTGTGCTTTGTGTAAGAATGCTTGGTGATGATCAACTATTGATTTTCTTACATGTGTAAGTTGAAGAAACACTTGTCCTGTTGTTAAATGGGAAGAGGCCATACCAATATAAGTATATCTGATAAATTCAGCCCCTCACATTTTTGTAAATATTTTATTATATCTTTTCATGTGACAACACTAAAGAAATGTCACTTTGTGACAATGTAAAGTAGTGAGTGTACAGCTGGTATAACAGTGTAAATTTGCTGCCCCCTCAAAATAACTCAACACACAGCCATTAATGTCTAACCTGCTGCAACAAAAGTGAGTACACCCCTAAGTGAAAATGTCCAAATTGGGCCCAATTAGCCATTTACCCTGCCCGGTTGCATGTGACTCGTTAGTGTTACAAGATCTCAGGTGTGAATGGGGAGCAGGTGTGTTAAATTTGGTGTTATCCCTCTCACGCTATACAGTTGTGCTCATAAGTTTATCTACCCTGGCAGAAATTATGATTTCTTGGCCATCTTTCAGGGAATAGGAATGATAACACAAAAACTTTTCTTTCACTTGTGGTTACTGTTTGGCTGAAGCCATTTATTATCAATCTACTGTGTTTACTCTTTTTAAATCATAATGACAACGGAAACTACCCAAATGACCCTGATTAAAAGTTTCCATACCCTGGTGATTTTGGCTTGATAACATGCACACAAGTTGACACACAGGGATTTGAATGGCTATTCAAGGTAACCATCCTCACCTGTGATCTGTTTGCTTGTAATTAGTGTGTGTGTATGAAAGGTAAATCAGTTTATAGTCTCCTGACTGACCCTTGGCTCTTTAATCTAGTGCTGCACTGACATTTCTGGATTCGGAGTCATGGGGAAAGCAAACGAATTGTCAAAGGATCTGCGAGAAAAGGTAGTTGAACTGTATAAAACAGGAAAAGGATATAAAAAGATATCCAAGGAATTGAGAATGCCATTCAGCAGTCTTGAAACTCTAATCAAGAAGTGGAAAATGAGGGGCTCTGTTGAAACCAAACCACGGTCAGGTAGACCAACTAAAATGTCAGCCACAACTGCTAGGAAAATTGTTCGGGATGCAAAGAGAAACCCACAAAAAACTACAGGTGAAATACAGGACTCCCTGAAAACACGTGGCGTGGCTGTTTCAACATGCACAATAAGGAGGCACTTGAAGAAAGATGGGCTGCATGGTCGAGTCACCAGAAGAAAGCCATTACTACACAAATGCTTATAATACACCAAGAGACAAGCCTCAAACCTTCTGGCACAAAGTAATTTGGAGTGATGAGACCAAAATTAAGGCTTTTTGGTCACAACCATAAATGCTACATTTAGAGAGGAGTCAACAAGGCCTGTGAAACACGGAGGTGGATCGTTGATGTTTTGGGGATGTGTGAGCTACAAAGGCACAGGAAATTTGGTCCCAATTGATGGCGAGATGAATGCAGTATGTTATCAAAAAATACTGGAGGAACATTTGCATTCATCAGCCAGGAAGCTGCGCATGGGACGTACTTGGACATTCCAACTTGACCCGAAAAGGGTGAACAGCCAATGTTCGGCCCAAACTGATGCTCGGATGCTCGGGCCGAACTGTTCGTCCAACGCTACTTGCAAGTCGCAACTCCTATTGCAAAGTGCAAAAAAGCCTATTTGCCTTTAGTAAATCAACACCAATGCTGAGAAAAGCAGGTTGGTTGGCTGCAACATCACGTTTTCTGATTTTTTTTTGCAGCTTACTCTAATTTTCAGTAAAAAATCGAAATGGACAGAACAAGAAAAGTCCTTTGTGAAGATGACTTTTGATACATTTAAAACAGGATTGGCAAAATTTATGCTATTATGCTGTCGTCCTTTTGCACAGGGCATTTGAAAAGGAATGGAGTGTGCTTTATTACAAGATATCTGCCAAGTGAAATGAATAGCAATAAACTTATTTACATCCTAATCAGTTGAATCTGACTGATAATCGGTGCGGTGATCATTAATAAACATATTTAAACTTGTATACAAAGATGATAGTTAGCAGTTCATATTTTCACATTATGAATCCAATGGAGTTCATCATTTTTTCTTTTGCACCTTACTGCTTGCAGTAATTGCAGATGTTTAATGTTACACTGATCAAGGGCAATAAGATCAGAATACTTACTCAAGAGGTTACGTTGGAAGTCAAGTTTAATTTGCCAGTTTTAAACATGGAAATGACTTAGTGTTTGATAGCAGTATGTGGTACTCTTGTCCCTTATCATAAATAAGGGTCTTGTGTTCCACTGTATATCAGATCGAAACAAAATTTCACTCCTTGTGCTTAATGTGCTTGGTACAGAGTGTAATTGAAAATGAATCAGACTTTTTTTTTCTTTAGAATAGCTGTTATTGGCAACTTTGGGAACAGTTCAGCCAGCATAAATTGTTCATACTTTAAACACTTTAAAATGAGTTTGATGGATGATAGTTAGAGTTCTGTCTCCTCCCCCATGGAGCTGATTTACTGCTTCTAAAATGAGCCCCTTGTTTTTCAGTCACTTCATCCAGCTGGTACCTAGCATACATGCATTTGTTATTTATTTGTAAATATAATCAAAAGCTTTAGTTAGAACTAAGTTTTTGATTTAATAAAGGGACACAGTAATAATGCCATAAACACAGTGGGCTAGTTTTTAGAAGTTTATAAATGACTATAAATGTGTAATTGTTACTATATGACGAGGGCTTTTTTCATCAGGAAAATGTAGTTCTGCCACCTCAGCACTAAATGTATGTAATGGTAAGGGGTGCTGGAGAGTCTATTGAATCTGTCTGCCGGTGGATCTACTATCACTGGGGGGATCTATTGTTGCAGGGTAGGTCTACTGTTGTTGGTGGGGCCTGATGTTGTGGGGGTCAATTGTTACTGAGAGCGATCTACTGTTGAGGGAGGGGTCTGTTGATACTAGGAGTTGAGAGATGTATTGTTGCTGGTGGGATCTGAGGTTACTAGGTGGTCAATTGTTGCTGAGGACAATCTACTGTTGAGGGAGGGATCTATTGTCTCTGACTGCTAGAGGGTCTATTAATCCTGGCTGCTGGGAGATCTATTGTTGTTGGTGAGGGGTCTATTGTTGCTTGGGGGTTATTTTGTTTCCGGGGGGTATATTGTTGCTGGGTGCTGCTGCGGGGGGTTGTCTATTGTTCCTGGCTGCAGGGGATAGATTTTTACTGCTTTTCTTGTTATTAACAAATTCTATGCAAATTACTTGATGGGTGGTACTGAGAGGTGGGTAAGGGGGGAAACAAAGGGACAGTACTTGGAGGTCAGTAGAGGGCAGAGTTAAGGATTGACTTGGAAGTGGGGAGTACCTGCACCTATTTTTGGAGAAAAAAGCCCTGCTATATGACAATTATAATGTATTTCATTCAACAGGATGTTACAGTTTTAAGGGAAAAATAATGACAACATGATGGCTAACTTATAGTATATCTAAAGCCAATTTTTTTTTTTTAGCTTAATGTGGTTGTAAACCTCAGATTTGAAATACAAACAAAGCATATTCCTTTATAGTATGTATTGTCTCAATCCAGAGTATCATTTCTGTCTGCTGCCCCATTCCTCTGCTATCTGCATGAGTCAATTCTGACAAGTTTTCCACACGCCAAGCGAAAAGAAATGCCAGGGGAGGGATCTTCTGCACACAGCTTGTGATTGACAGTCAATCCATCCCCCACACAGTTAGAAAGCACTCCCTAGAAGCACACTTAACCCTTTGATCATCCCTGGTGTTAACCCCTTCCCTGCCAGTGTCATTTATATAGAGAAGGTGCAATTTGTAGCACTGATCACTGTATTGGTGTCACCGGTCCCCAAAAAGTATCACTTAGTGTCAGATTTGTATGCCGCAATGTTGTAGTCCTGCTAAAAATTGGTAATCGCTGCCATTACTAGTAAAAACAATAAAAAAAAGTCCATAAATATATCCCATATTTGGTAGACGCTATAACTTTTGCGCAAACCAATCAACATACACTTTTTTGGCATTTTTTTTTTTACCAAAAATATATAGCAATACAAATTGGCCTAACTGATGAAGATATTCGATTTTTTACATTTTTTATTGGATATGTTTTATAGCAGAAAGTAAAAAAAATATTGTTTTTTTTTCAAAATTGTCAATCGTTTTTTGGTTATAGCGTAAAAACGTAGAGGTGATCAAATACCACCAAAAGAAAGCTCTATTTGTGGGAAAAAGGGGCACCAAATTTATTAGGGTACAGCATTGCATAACCACGCAATTGTCAGTTAAAGTAACGCAGTGCCGTATCGCAAAAAAATGGCCTTGTCTGGAAGGGAGTAAAATCTTCCAGAGCGGAAGTGGTTATGGTTATCACCAGTTCTACAATAGTGTTGTAGTTAATACACCCAAGGGTTTCATCTCTATCTGTCCATTTCCCCAGTGGAAAAAAACCTGGCAGAGATCCCCCTGCACCAATTTATCCAATACTATAAAAAGTATTTCTACACTCGATACACTTTAATTTAGAAGTGTATTATCTGAAATCTGATTGGTCTATGCAAAAAACCTATAGCATTTTACAGATTGACTTGTGCAACGCACCCTTAGGTGTTGGATTTATTAAATATGCAGGTGCTCCTACCTAAATCTTGACACAACCTTGAAATCCCAGGACACAGTGAGACAGAGAATTGTAAATAATATGCAACTATATTTATTGGTGGCTGAATTCTGACAATAAGAAAAATGGTTGTTACAAACAGAACAGCAGCTTAATGATTAGGTGGAATCACAGTATTTCAATATTAACAAATGCGATCAATCAATTCACTTTTCCCTGTTTTACTAAGCTAACTATATAATACTGTAAGTTCCAAACTTGTCCATTAGGGAGCTCAGAGAATTGCTTGGGGCCCTGAATAACCGCACAGCAACATATTCCTTTCCAAGGCAATAAAATAGTAGCTGATGTACTGTCTCTATAACATACTACACACTGAAATAAGCAACAGGTGCCCCTTTAACATGATCTACCCTAAAGAAAGTCACTGGTTAGTCAGCTTACTTTATGCTGCAGACACTACTGGAACAATTGCCTGTATTTAGTCTCTGTTTTTAACTGACATGTCTTTCCTTTCTTATGCAATATAGTCTATCACGCTAGCTCCTGAGGCCATGGATATAGCAGTACTGTGTTGCAGGAAATTAATGTAACTTCAAGAAATCTTAGAGACAGTTACTGTAGCACAAGAAACTTCTCTGTGCAGGCCATGTGACACTTTCAATCCAGCAATCAGTTCTGCTTAGTAATCTAAGGTAAACAGAAGAAACAGACGGAATCAGTTTTAGCTTACCTGTGCTATGCACTGTATTAGCAGAAATCTACACAGTAGAAAAAGAATTTAGCAGGGGATTCCTTCTATTTCTTTTTTGCTTCTCCCTCCTAAAATGTCCCTCTGAGACCTTCATCCCTGACTGTGCTGCCCAAACATTCATCCATTTGGTGTCATTAGCTCTGTCAAATGGCATACATGTCTCTCCTTTCAGTAGCTGTCCCATAGAGTTGAATTGTGGTAGCCATTTTGGGATAGCCTGAAGTCAATTAAACCCTATTGCTGACAATTTGTTTAGAAGCAGATTGAAACACCGTGCTTCTTCAAAAATAAGACTGGGTCTTATATATTCATTTTGGCAACAAAAGACACAGTAGGGCTTATTTTCAGGGTAGGTCTTATCATGTAATGTGTATTTGCCAGTTCCTGTGCCCCCTGTCTTCTCTCCCTCTCTCTCTCCCTGCCTGTCAGGAATTCCCAGTGTGAACCAAGTTAAAGTCATTGTAAAATCCTATAATCCACTCTATTACAGAATTATATAATGTACAATGTGTGTGTTTCTGTAATATTATTGTGCCAAATACCTTCGTTACAGCGCCGCTTGTCGCTTCCATGACACACCAGAGCTCTCTTCCCTGCTCCAAGCACTGCAGAGAGAGGGGCTGAGATCCCCCGCTGACAGCTGAGAGAAGAGGAGGAGAGCAGCGGGAGGTCAGCTAAGCGGCACTGTAACAAAGGTATTTGGGACAATAATATTACAGCAACACACACATTGTACATTATATAATACTGTAATAGAGTGAATTATAGGATTTTACAACCACTTTAAACTATGGCTTATTTTTGGTGTAGGGCTTATATTGCAGCCCACTTGGAAAATCACAGTAGGTCTTATTTTCACGATAGGTCGAATTTTCGGGAGAAACATGGTACTATGGAAAAAAAATCTGAAACGATGAACAGTTCTGCCACATAACTGGTGAAAGTACCAGCTTTGCAAAATAAAAAAGTGCTACAATACATCAGTACAAGGAGTAGCATAGCAAATGTCTCTGAGGTGGCTATTTTTTTTGTTTGTTTTTAATACAGTTTTCTATGATTGTCTTCTTATCCAAGGTCAGCAGTATCAACTCCCATATTATATTTTGACAGGTTCCTTTTAATGTTTTCAATATTTCCAAAATGTTTTTTTTTTACCCCCAGTTACCCCCAATCATAAAAATCATGTTGATCAATTATTGAGCAGCTGCTTTTAACTACTAAGTATACAATTCATTTTCTTTTTAACAAATTATAAAAATAAACACTATGTAACAGCCATCTTCACTTTCATATAACCAAATAAAATTAATTTGAGCCAAACCAAGCCAACCTCTACCTCTTAGCTAGCACATTCTGCATGATGCGAAGAGGTTACAATTTCAATTAAGCAATTAAATGGCCTGGAAAAGTCTAAATTACAGGGTATATTGCCCACTGCAGTGAGAACGACTGTCCCTGATAACCATACACTGTCATCAGTTACTTTCATTTATTCTCAAACAATTCTCTTTTTTTAACTGTAAAAAATGAGTTAACCCTTTTGCTGTTGATAGTTGATCTATATTTTGAACGTTATATGGTCAAGGCAATTATTCAGTTTTCACATACACCAATGATGTGCACAGTACAGTTGATAGAGTATGCAAACTATACATTTGTTAAAGCAGAGAGCCTATAGAACTAAATGATGATATCCATAATTTTTGAATGTCCCTTTTAGGTTGCAAGATTCCTCTGCAAACATGAATAAAACAGTACCATATCAAAAAAACTACACTATGATTGTTATAAGTAAACACAAAAACAATATTAAAGCCTGTGTAATGTCAAGGGTTAAACTGCTGTCAGTTAATACTTTAAATAACAAACTTTCCTAAACTAAAAATGATGCCTTATTATAAAACAGATAATAAAAATCATTACTTAAGGAAATATTGATGCTCATTAGTTATCCATCTCATTAACACGGTGCAGCCCTATATACCAGTTAAATGGAAAATCACTTCTGCTCCCACGATAGGTCAATGGATACTAGTGGTATCTAATGATCTAATGTAAATGGAAGATCCCACTTTGTCCATTTAAAAAACAAAGTGTCCATCTCTGTAAGACGTAGTTCTACTAAACCTAACTCCAATCATCTGATTGGATCTGATCTGACAAATAATTTTTGGAGTCCATTCCCCATGATGATATTTAGACCAATGTGGCCTTTGGCCAGTGTCTCTTCTTTGAGGGGAGAAAGAGGGAGAACCTATTACTTTTTATAACTTCCCTTCTCCCCCTTTTTTAAATGTATTTCTCCCACAATGCCCCCATTCGTTTCCTCAAAAAAAACAAAATGGGGACCTTATTGTGTCCAAGCTGACAAGAAGTAATGCACAGGTATTTGAACATCTAACTTACCAAGTTAGTTAGCAGATGTTTATTTACTCTTCTGTTTGCTATTACATGAGACACAATGTTTATTTGCCTATTGACGCTTTTCTGGCTATTTATACTCTACCAATACCTGCAAACTGATGGCAATGATATGTAGCTAATGTATATTGGTGGGTATATTTGTCTACCTGTATGCATCAAAATAAAGAATTTATATAATCAAATAAAAAAAAGTTACTACTTCACCAGTTTTTTTATACAATTGTGATAGCTCAAGATATTTGTTTAACCTCTGATGCGTGTAGGAATACCTATTTTGTATTGCACATAATGGTTGCATGTGTTTCCTATTGTGAGTCAAATGTGTGGTCATTTTTTCATGCTTGCAGTGAGATGGGACAATGGGGTAAGCTTTTTGTACAGAGCTGCATAGCTCTAAACACAGAAAGGGCCAAAGTATATTGTGGGTGGTGAGGTAGGTAAAATAGATGTAAACCCTAAAAACATTGTGTATTATAAGCAATTTCCATTTTTGTTTTTAATACACAACCTGGATTGTATGAAAATGGTCATGAAAGCTCAATAAGATGCAAATAAGTCTCAGTATCATGATATTATAACTGGTACAACTGCTTTCTGAAACATGGAAGAGACTGACGAATTTGACTTACTTTTGCTGTGCTCATCCATGCTTTCACATTTACTATACAGTTCTTCCTTTGAACCTCAAAAGAGCTGATTGAATGATTGACAATATAAGCCTTTAATGCTCCCTCCTATTTATAATTTACTTTTTTCATGCTGACAATATTTGAAAGGGGAAAAATACATAAATATTTGACAAAGAAGGTACACCCAGACTACTCCATTTGATGGAAGAGCTTGCCATTATTTATCAGTGTTTTGAACTGACACAAATCCCTTCTACTGAAATGATGCAAGGATTACCTTATCTGCTGGTGTACTTAAAGGGTAAAGCATGATTACAACTCTTCCAAAAATGCAAGCTGTTTTACATATTTTATCCTAATATTTGATGCTGAAAAGAATTTACATCGCAATCTTCTGGAAATCTGGATTGAAGTATGCAAGCATTCTGTGCACAAGTATCTCATCTCAATGAATGTGTGACTATTTCATATTAAAATACATCACAATATGAAGCATTTCAGTTTGAACAAGAAGAAGAAACTATGCTGTGAAATATACATTTTTAAACAATTTAGTAGTAAATGTAAACCATTTAGAACTTTTATTACATATTCTGTAGGTTGTAAAAGAACTGAGCTTACCTATTGGGCTGTACCATTTGGATCTTTTCTCATTGAAAAATGTCCAGAGGCTTACTTGCTTTCTATGATCCTTTCTTCAAGCTTAGGAAAATCCAAAGAAAGGCATCTGCCTCAGGATGAGATAGTGTATCTGTAAAGCCATGTACATACATTATCAGTATAATATGATTGCATATTGGCTGTTTCATGGGCCTGCATGAGCAGGGAGCCCACAATTGTCTCTGGAAGAGTCTGTGCTGTTTTGAAAATAGACAAGTTGGGCATTCAAAGGGCCCATTGCCAGTTGAATTAAAGGGAAATTATAATGTTTTTGGGCCAATTATATTTTTTTCTGTTTTAAAGTTTTTATGAAAAAATATTTATATACTCTGTACACTCTTTGTTTTACAAAGAGGCATTTGACACATGGTGCAATTGTGAAAAGGTTTCACCTGGATTTTCTAGGATACAGGGCACAGAAGATCTTTTGTATTTGCTCAAAATAGCAGACAATGACCCAGATAAACTAAAAGAGTAGAGCATGTTCACTTTGAAAATGAGGTGAAACAAAGTGTAAATTCACATTTCAAAGTATACCCATTCATACAAGAAAAGAACAAGCACAAATTCACCTCATTCATTAAGTTAAGAAAAGTTCTCTTTGTGAAGAGACAATTAATTTAGATTAGTGAATAAAGAGAACTTGTTATGAATTTATTCACCCATTTCTGATGAAAACACTTCAAAAGTGTGCTTGCAAGCTACAAGCTTGGAGAGTCAAGGTAACTAAAGAGGCAGAACCACAGCAGCCTTTTTTTATAACTAACTCAGATGAGTCAGTATTAGAGATGAGCCAAATGTACATGGGTTTGGTTCAAGGTGGGTTTTCGGAACATGACTAAAGTTTGGGGTACCAAATGCAAAACCCTTTGAAATCAATGGGAGCCATTTAAAAAAAAAAAAAAGAAGAATGGCCATTTTCTAGGGTAATATGCAAGTGTTTGTCAAGGTGCAGAAAGCTTTAACATGAAAAATGCAAAGTTCCTTTAACCCCTTCCCATCCGGCCTATAGACAAATGACAGCTGGGCAGTGGTTTAGTTATCCTGACTGGAGTGGTTTAGTTATCCTGACTGGACGTCATATGACGTCTGCCAGAATAACTTGCGATTGGTGGTATGGTGTGTCAGCCTGACACACCGCATTACTGACCTTGGTAAAGAGCCTCTGTCAGAAGCTCTTTACCATGTGATCAGCCATCACCAATCATGGCTGCTCACAATGTAAATAGGAAGAGCCATGTATCAGCTTTTCCTCTACCCGTGCCTGCAGACGCGGGTAGAGGAGAGCCGATCAACAGCTCTTCTGACAGTGGAGTCTGTGCTGATTGCTTATCAGTGCAGCCCTCCTGAGAATCCCCACCAAGGATCACTAGGAAGTCCACCCAGGGACCATCAGGGAGACCCTCAGGGGCCACCCAGGGACCACCAGGGAGACAATCAGGAGACCACCCAGAGACCACCAGGGAGCCTACCCTAAACCACAAGGTAAGGGGCATACAGTGCACTATAGGGATGTCACTATGCCCATATGTGATGCCTGCCTGTGCCTCCCTAACAGTACTATCTATCAGTGCCCACCAGTGCCACCTATCAGTGCCCATCAGTGCTGCATATAAGTGCCACCTCATCAGTGCTCATCAGTGCTACCTCATCAGTGCCATCTCATCAATGCCAATCAGTAATTTACACATTAGGGCCATCTCATCAGTGCTCATCAGTGCAGCCTCATCAGTGCCCATCAGTGAAGGAGAAAACATACTTATTTACAAAGTTTTGTGACAGGAACAAAAAAAAACTTTTTTTTTCAAAATTTTCGGTCTTATTTTTATTTGTAGAGCAAAAAATAAAAACTGTAGAGGTGATAAAATAAAATGAATTTGGGTACAGTGTAGCATGACCGTGCAATTGTCATTAAAAATGCAACAGCGCTGAAAGCTGAAAATTGGTCTGGGCGGGAAGGGTGGAAAGTGCATGGTATTGAAGTGGTTAAATAAAATGTCTGGGAAATTCTTTTACCTGCCCAGGAAGTGGTTCATCTGGCCTGTACAATGCACTACAGCAACAACACTGACACTTAAAAGGAAAAAAAAATGCTGCTTAATTTGCCAGTAAATAAGAGGTTCGTCTTCTTACATCTGTGTAAACAAAGCAGCTGGGGATTCTTCTATATTAGACCCTTATCCTAGATGGGGTATAAATACTAAGGGGAACCTCAGACACAAAAAATAAATAAAAATGAATAAACAGAAAAATATAGGATGGGGTCATCCCTATATACCACCCAGATCCAAAGGGTCTGGTATAAATTATAACAAGAAAATAAAAAGCATGAGACCCCTCCTAAAATCCATACCAGACCCTTATATGATCAATCAGCCTGAGAGGCCAGAAAAGGTGTGGGGTCATGTGCCCCCCTTCCTGAACCATGGACACATACCCTCAGCATGGGGGGTACCTTGCCAGGGAAGAGCCCCCTGGCAAAGCATTTTGTACCCATGTTCACGAGGACAAGGACCTCTTCCCCACAACCTATTGGGGGTCTGGAGATCGGGGGGGATTATCAGAATCTGGAAGCCCCTCTTTAACAAGAAGGAGTCTCCAGATACCACACCCACCTGTTTGAATGAGTAAGGGGTACAAAAAAGTAAACAGTGAAAAAAGATGCTTACACAGTTTTTGACAGGTCCTTTATTACAAAAAGTCTCATGTGGTCATATTTGATTAGGGATTCATGCTATCCCAACTGTTTTGTTTACATAGCCTTGGATTTCCAACATATAAACAAATAGGGCTGGGCAGTGTCACTGATTGCTAAGGATGTGGTGGGTGCCTGCACCTGCTACTTCCTTAGCAACCATTGACAGGAAGGAAGCTGTCATATATCATAGCAGTAAAACTACTGCTATGATATATGACACTTGGCTCCTACTGAATGAGCAAAAATCCAGTGTTTGGACGAACACCCAAACAGTCAAAGTTTGGCCCAACTGTATGTTTGGTAAAAAACTTGAGTTCCCTCCTAGTCAGCATGGCTATCATTTCAGAGGTAGGAGGATGCTGAGCATGCAAATATAGGAGTAAGTTAGGAAATATTTGTGATGCACATAATTGAGATCCTAAGATGCAGCCTGCTTTCCATGTTTTTAGCAAATCAGTTATTTTGTCTCTCTTGCTGCAATTCATCTGACATCCCATTTTCTCCACTATAAAGCAACATTATTCTTAATAATAAGTTCATGTTGCCTGAAAATATGAGGTTTTGTATTTATTCTCATGCTGCAATCAAAGCAAGTCATACAAAGCTTTCATCATATTAGACTCTTTATTGCATCCTTTTTTGTATATTCAAGTAATTTTGCCTTAAATTCCATCATTGCTAAATATTTCAAATTATTTCTGCAATAGCTCAATATACAGTATGCACTCAGCAAATACATTCCATTTATATCATTACCATTCTGTAAGTTTTGTCAGTGCATTACCTACCATGAGGTACATTTATTAACAGAACCAGTGCAATTTTCTCTAATTCAAAAGATTTTGAATGATGGGAATAAAAATGGCTGCTCAACCAACAGAGTTTAAATTCCACAAATTTCTATTTCTATTTGTATTCATTTATTCTCATTTTGGATTGCACTCACAGAGAAATGGATTTAAACAAAAACTCTACACAATATTAAAGTAAATATGTTATGCTATTTATCTGTGTCTACTCTAAAAGGTTGCCAATAATGTATGGTTATTTTTTTGGTTTCGCCCTATACATTAGAGGCTGCAAATTTTTATGGTATTGAGGAACTCAAGTGTAGCCATGACATCACCAAAGGGTCATCTATCATTGTTGGTACATGTATTTCTTTAGAGGACTGCCAAAGACTGTAGGCATACTAGAGGAAGTGATATGAACAGTGACGTTGGGCATTCTGTGGGTGTGGTTACAAGTTGAAGACCTACTTTAGAACACAGTGAGAGATTGGAGACCTATTGCATGAGTCTAATAAAGATCATGGCTATTATTACCTCTTTATAAAGCAAGTCTTGAAATTCCATTATATACTGCTGGGGTCTATGGCTTGACAACAAATGCCAAAAGGCCACATGTAGCTGTACCTTTTGACAGTGACACATCCAAGACACTATTTCATGTTCAACACAGGTTTCTCATATCTGCATGTTTTTCCCTGTTGTTTCTCAAATTCTCATGATTCTGCCACTAGTATAAACTTCCTGTAGAAGGCTGATGATGCTGACAGTGCTGCTCTGAAATGCTAAGCAAAGTTGTCACACTTAACACAGAAAATGTCTGCAGCTTGACTATAAGACAATGTGCTTATGTTACATATGCCCGAACATTGCCCTGACTTTTGCCTAAATGCCATTGAACTCCTGGAAAGTGAGTGTCAAGCCTTGTATATCAAGTTACAAGTCAATTTTACCAGAAATGAAGAATGCTGGAACCATATTGTTTGTACTTCTCCCTAAGGTAGCAAACCACCCATAGCATTTACAAAAACGATTTAAATTGCCTTGAATTAATATTAAAGAAGAACCATTTTTAATGTAAAATTGTAAGTTAAAAATAGTGCATTTATTAAAAAATATGTCTTGTAGTTTATCCAGAATGTTATTCCAAATACCCCTGTATACTATGTTGTATTTTCATAAGGGGCAGAGACCTATACTATACTGAACAATATGGTCCCATCCATTCCTGCTCTTTTTCTCCTTTTTCATTGAAAATAGTACATTTAGTAAAACAGGTAAAAGAGCAGGAGAGAGGGAGGTTTGGATGGGGATAGAACTACCCTATTACATGTCCAACTCCTGGCAAATTATGGTGTTGATTTATTAAAGGCAAATAGACTGTTTGCTGCATCTAAAATGCCATGAGTAGATGTGTACATTGTACAGTTTTATACGTGTCTAAATGTTGCACAATAGGAATCAATGGGACCATTGACAAAGCTGAGTCTACAAATGAAAATGAGTGCCACATTAGGTGGCATCCACAAAAAGTAGGACACAGCTGCATCCTGGGCCATACATATTTGTAGATTTTATTGATGTACAAAAGCATGTAAATGCACATAAACATTTGTAAACATGTGTGTGCAAACATGCATAAAGAAATTAGTGCGCAGAAAGAAAATTGTATGTAGCTAAAGGCATTTTTGTTGGATATGTATTTTATGCAGGATCTTCTAGCTCTGCCAATGAGAACCTGCATTCTGTCCAGAAAATATGCATATGTCTGTGTCTATGAAGCCTTATTGACTCTTTATCATTTCTATATTGCTTTGTGATGTATTAAAATTGAATTAAACTCTGTTGTTTTGTGCCTTGTTGCCCATGTTCCATTGTCAGTCTGTCACTATCAATGACATCTTAGTCCATCCTCTGGGTTCAAAATCTTTGGTCATTGTGATTGGCCAGCCCAAGTTAAAATATCTCCCAATCATGTGCAAGAGAGTTAATTCAACCTGGCACACAGCAGATGGAACAATACCTAGGGCAGAGGAACAACGTGGTTCTAAAGTTATAACATGTTTTATCTTAATGCATATCCTGTGTTAAGGTAAAGCACATTTGACCACTTGTTTTGTCCTCCCCAACAACTTTACTGAATCCTCTCAATCCAGCACTGCGCCTGTCTGCAGCTCTTTTATCTTCTTCCTAGTTTCATAAGACATGGGGGTAGCAGCAGGAGCCATTGGCTGTTGCTGCTGTCAGTCAAATCCTATGAGGAGGGAGCAGGGGGCATGGCCAAGCCATACTGTGTGTGTCTGTGGACGCACACAGCCAGGTTCAGGAGTACTCCAGTTGCAGACAGCAAAGGGGGATGAGACAGTGCCAGTGAAGGACTCCAGAAGAGGAGGTAAGGGATCACAATACCATTGCACAGAGCAGGTAAGTATAAATCTTTTTTATTTTAACTAAATAAATGGATTTACAGATACTTTCTACTACGTCTACTACAATCACTATAGTTCAAGAAACATCATGCTTCCTCTCCTTTTTATTCTTTTTTAGTTTTCATGTCTGTGAGTAAATAGCGAACATCAAGCTTTCTCCAATAGTACCATGTACAGTTGACATTTCCAAAAATATTTGCATGATACAAGGGGCAGAGTATGTACCAAAATGCATTGTCATGTGTTTCTGTTGCCAAAAAAATGTGCCCTGGGAGGTGAAAGAAAGATGTTACCTTTGGTAAATATGTACTTCCATGGCAGTTTTGCCCACTCTTAGCAAAATAACATTGAAAGTATAATCTCAGAGCTTTTTAGTCTTCAGTAAACAGCTGAGCATTTTTTATTCAGTCTTAGATGGAGTAAGTCTTAAAAACTTTTGTACATTGTAATTTAGCTTAATGTTTTCTGAATGATGAAAAATAACTGCTTCACCAATGCAGTTGAAATATCACACAGTGATTTAAATGAGAATATTTTGAAATATAGTTTGAATGTTGGAACAGCATGTGCAGTTTTTGATAGAATCATCCAGGAGGTTCACAATTTGAAACATCTCAGAGTACTGTAGAAAAATTGTTTAACCAACTGAATCATCTCAATTTATTTATGCCATTGCCTGTTTTCAACTTTTCCTCTTGTATGAATAGTAAATGATATATTTCTGAACTTCCTACAATGCTTCTGTAACAACTACTGGAAAATATTTATTATGTTTTGTCTATCTTGAAAATATTTTTCCAATTTTGACACTTTACAAAAAATAGATTTTTTTCCTTGAATGTTGTCTTATTATGTGTTATCTGATATCAACGGGTTAACTGATCAAAATTTGCTTCAGGACACCTTGGTACAAAAATAGACTTCAAAAAAAGAAAAAAATCTCAATTTATGAAAAAAGGGGAATGCCCTATATATTTCAATTGAATTATTCTTCTACAGTGTTCTTTGTTCCTTGCAGCATAGTTAACATTTATTCCAAAATGCTGAACAAATCTGTCATTTAGTTACGATCCTAGTAAATTTATGTATGTTTACACTGAGAGTGAGGCCGAGTCATGTGTGTATAATGCAGTGAAATGTTATAATACCTTGTGATTGGTGTATATTTACCATAATCTGAGCTACCAAATATGAAATGCAGCCAGGGTGGTATAAAGAGTCCTAATAAAATATATGAAAAACGAAGGTGCATGCGCAGAGCCGTCCATGCCAGTCGCATTGGAATAGAGCTCCGCATCTAAGAGGATTGCCGCTGCTCCACACAAAACCGGGCTCACACTAGTTACTCCCGCTGCTCACCCACAACCCCGGGCACACCCCGCGCTACCCGCCATGGTGCTATGCGGTTCCCGGCAGAAGGCTAAGCCAAAGACGATCCTGGCTCAGGCCTCCGCCAAGATGGTGCCTGAATCACCCTGGCGCTCAGGCACACAGCGCTCTCCCAGGATGAAGCCACTGCCAGACAGAGACGAGGGTGAGTCAGACTGCAATCTACTAGCTTCCCCTCTGTGTGCACAATCCCAAGCCATTTAACCTGACATACCACAACAGTTTGAACATATGCTACAGCAGGCCTTGAAGCAGACATCAGAGCAAATCACAGAGCACCTCACAAAGGAGATTAGGGAACTAGGCCACCGCACAGCCGAGCTGGAGCAAGGGGTGGATGATTTAGAAGATACCATAAACAACCAGGCTGATGATCTAGAAACCCTCAGAGAGGAAAAACTCTCCTTACAATCCCAATTAGAGGATTTTGAGAATCGTGCCCGTGGTTCCAACGTTCACATTAGGGGGATCCCTGAAACAGTTGTGGACCTCCAATCTACGGTCACTGCCCTATTCCAGGAGCTCATCCCATCCATCCCTATTGAACATCTGGAAATGGACCAGATCCATAGAACACTTGCATCACGCAAGAATGAGGACCCGCCATGCGACATAGTTGCTAAACTCCACTTATACAGAACAAAAGAACAACTTTTGCAAGCCGCACCCCAGAAAGACACCCTCAATTTCCAAGGTCATGGCTGCCAACTTTTGCAGACTTATCACCTACAACCATCTCCAAACGGCGTGCATTGAAACCACAGCTCCAGTTGCTGCAATCCCATCATATCACCTATACTTTGGGTTTTCCCTTCTCCCTTCGGTTTACATATAAAGGCCGCAAACACACCTGCAAATCCCAAGAATACCTCCAGTCTCTCCTTCAGGAGTTGCATCTTGCTACCCTGTCATCGCATCAGAAAGACCAACTCCAACAACACCGCTCTACCTCCAGCTCCTCACAGCTCCTCAAGATCTCGCTTCCACCTCTGCAGCTGATGACCGCAACATCTACAAGCGTGGCAGGTTTGCCTCCTCACCTGTGGCTCCTTCTGACTCCATGGACTGAGGTAAACCTGTATCACCTCTACAAATCTTCACTCTCCCTCTAATAGAGAATTTTTGTACTCCCAGGTTGCTGGGCCCTTCCCACACTCTCTTGACTTGAACAGTCTTACCCCTATTCTTTCTCACCACTTCATGGCTCCAATCACTGTATCTTGGGTGGACCCACACTTGTCCAATTCAAATTTGTACCAACAACCATCCTCTGGGTTCCTAAACAAGCAACTCTAGGATACCTAGAGGGTACACCCTCTATTCCCACCTAGTACCGGTATTTTGACACTTAGTGGACACTCCACCACTCCAACCGTTCGTTTACCTCATATTCACAGAATACACCATCTCAAACATCACAGTTGTAATGCCGGACAGTTAGAGACAGACATGTCAAATAGTGAAGTCATCCTTAGAGCAAGTACCACGGTCCATTCACACCCAGGTGGGTTCTATGTCACTAACCTCGGTACTTCACCACTCTTTCTTATCCCC
>BLSH010535910.1:1605466-1622011 GCA_018402905.1 Glandirana rugosa | reverse complement strand
CACACTTAACAAGGAAATTAAGGACCCTAAAGGCAGGTACCTCATCCTGCCAGGCCATCTTCTTGAGGATGCAATCACTGTGGTTTCTTATTACTCCCCCAACCCGGAACCTACCTCTTTCTTAACTCACCTAATGTATGTCATAGAACGACACAAACAAGGCACTAATAGACAGCGATTCTAACCTGGTGATCTACCCTCTTCTAGATAAATCTAGATAAATGTCCAAATTGTGCCCAAAGTGTCAATATTTTGTGTGGCCACCATTATTTTCCAGCACTGCTTTAATCCCCTTGGGCATGGAGTTCACCAGAGCTTCACAGGTTGCCACTGGAGTCATCTTCCACTCCTCGGTGATGACATCACTGAGCTGGTGGATGTTAGAGGATGCCCTATCAATGCTCAATAGGGTTTAGGTCTGGAGACATGCTTGGACAGTCCATCACCTTTACCCTCAGCTTCTTTAGCAAGGCAGTGGTCATCTTGGAGGTGTGTTTGGGGTTGTTATCATGTTGGAATACTGCCCTGTGGCCCAGTCTCTGAAGAGAGGGGATCATGCTCTGATACAGTATGTCACAGTACATGTTGGCACTCATGGTTCCCTCAATGAGCTGTATCTCCGCAGTGCTGGCAGCACTCATGCAGCCCCAGACCATGACACTCTCACCACCATGCTTGGCTGTAGGCAACACACACTCTTTGTACTCCTCACCTGGTTGCCACCACACACGCTTGACACCATCTGAACCAAATAAGTTTATCTTGGTCTCCTCAGATTACAGGACATGGTTCCAGTAATACATGTCCCTAGTCTGCTTGTCTTCAGCAAACTGTTTGCAGGCTTTCTTGTGCATCATCTTTAGAAGGGTCGTCCTTCTGGTACGACAGCCATGCAGACCAATTTGATGCAGTGTGCAGCGTATGGTCTGAGGACTGACAGACTGACTCCCCACCTCTTCAACCTCTGCAGCAATGCTGGCAGCACTCATGCATCTATTTCCCAAAGACAACCTCTGGATATGTTGCTGAGCATGTGCACTCAACTTCCTTTTGTCGACCATGGTGACCTTTTCTGAATGGAACCTGTCCTGTTAAACCACTGTATGGTCTTGGCCACCGTGCTGCAGCTCAGTTTATGGGACTTGACAATCTTTTTATAGCCTAGGCCATCTTTATGTAGAGCAACAGTTCTTTTTTTCCAGATCCTCAGAGAGTTCTTTGCCATAAGGTACCATGTTGAACTTCCAGTGACCAGTATGAGAGAGTGATAACACCAAATTTAACACACCTGCTCCCCATTCACACCTGAGACCTTGTAACACTAAAGAGTCACATAACACCGGGGAGGGAAAATGGCTAATTTGGCCAATTTGGACATTTGTATTTAGGGGTGTACTCACTTTTGTTGCCAGCAGTTTAGACATTAATGGCTGTGTGTTGAGTTAGTTTGAGGGGACAGCAAATTTACACTGTTATACAAGCTGTACACTCACTACTTTACATTATAGTAAAGTGTAATTTCTTCAGTGTTGTCACATGAAAATATATAATAAAATATTTACAAAAATGTGAGGGGTGTACTTACTTTTGTGAGATACTGTATATGAAAACAATTGCTTTGAGAATGTCTCAAAATTCATACAGGTGTGTAATATCTTTATAATAGTTTTCTTGTTGCCTTTCACTGGGCGAATGTAACATTACCTAACATTCAGTCCAAATTGGAGAAAAGCTATGAGAACATATTACCATGAGAGTTAGCATTCACCATTGGCTAAGAACATTCAACCAGCATGGAAAAATATTATTGGTATTATTTTCACTGCTAAATGTGACAGCTTTTCCATGGTTGTTAGGGAACCTTCACCCACCATTGTCTTAACAACCAGTGACTCATTCTTTCCCTTCAAGTCTGGTATAGATTCCAGTGATATCATTTGCCAAATATGCTCATGTCCATATGTGGGTAATGACATCGTCCCTAGCTTATATTGTGATAACGGGGACTGAGAGATGACATTTGTCGGGAGTCAAGCAATGAGTTCAGACGTGTCGGGAATGGTGTTTTTCTTTTTATTGGGCGGAAGTTAGTCATCATTATTGACATTCTGAGTTCTGCATCACTGAATAATGTGATTGACAGTGGATTTACATAATGGGATTTTACATTTTTCTGAGGGGAAATGAGTAGGGATACTACGTACCCCTTACTTATTCACATGGGGGGAGGCAGTATCTAGGGCCCCCCTTATTTTTATGGGAGCTTCCAGTTTCTGATAAGCCCCCAACCCACAGACCTCCACAACCACTGGGCCAGGGCTTTGGGAAAGAGGCCCTTGATTCTCCACAGTGCAGAAGCATTTTTCATACTATTAACCTTGCTTGTCAATTGTTCTTAGTCAATGCTGTTAGGTTTGTTTTTCTCTATTGATGAATGTTAACTCTCATAGTTGAATATTCTTATAGCTATTTTTCTGTTAGGGCCAACTGTTAGGTAAAGTTACATGTGTCCAGTGAAAGGCAACAAAGAAACTAGTATACTCATATTGCAAACATTACAGGTATTATTTGTTACTTTTGCATGAATGTTGAAACCTTTGCAAATCAATTTTTTTCATAAGTAGATCCCTGTGTTATATTTACAATACACAGTAAAGGCTGCATTTGGAGCTGCACTCCTCACAGTACTTTCCTATACACTTTGTAATGGGTCAGAGCTCACAATGATTGCAGTAGGTAGTGCTGTGCCAAAACTCAACTATAGGAAGTCACCAGCATTCCAATCAAATTTTTACATATTTTATTGTGAAGACAGTATCAAGTATCAATTGTGTACTGTGTCTTCACAGTACAATATGTGAAACCTATTTGATTGGAGAGTGTTGGTTACTTTCTATATCCATATTCACAATACAGACATTTTAGTTTCTTTTGTCTGACTTTCTATTGCTACAACTATTGCCAATGTCAACATTTTTTTTTAAACCAGTGTTGCTTTTTCCATTTTTTTTTTTACTTACAAATGATGTGATTTAAAAAAAATGTTATTTCCTATGTTTTCCAAGGTCAAAGTCCATTTTTTGTTGTCTCCATGGATACTATCAAGAGCTTAGGTATGCTTTAGAGCCAGAGTAACACTAAATTATTTCAGTCATTTGTAATATTAACATTGGCATAGAACTTTTGGTAGACATTAAAACCACATATATTGTAAAAAATATACTATTTTTACTTGGACTGCTGTGTAAATTTGCAGTATTTTTTTAATGACTTTTATTTACTTTTGGGCACTTTTCTAATTGCCAGTGTGTGCATAAATTAAATGATGCATTTAATTATGTCAGAACTGTAGGCAGATAACATATCCCATGTAATCCAGTGTTGTATTCATTTAAAATAAAATAATAAAAAAAATACATTCTTGAAATTATTTTCATTAACTTCCCACAACCCTCTGCACAGTACTCATCAAACAGAGTAAAGTGGTTACCTCATTAGCAGTCTGTTGCTTCTTATAAAGTCAATTTGGAGACAAATTCTTGACAAAGCTGTACTGCAGTGGAAAATAACACAGGCAGGGGCCAAAGTTAAAAAAATATTGTATGTTAAAAGCTTTATGGATGGAATGGTGACCACAGAAGCATATTGAAACTCTACTCCTACTCCTCTTTATCTAAAGTGGAAGTGATGATATATAAATACCTTTATCGCTCTAACTTAAAGTTGAACTTCCAGCACCACAAAATGCCTATAAATAACTATAGCCGCTTACCTGTGTCTATAATTGTCTATTGTTAAGCAGAATATTGCAATATACTGTACATCAGATTTTTCTTCTATAAGTGAAAAGGTTGCTTGTTACATGAGAACTTTTGAGAATATTTAGGACTTCTCTGTCTGCTGATCGGAGTCTTCGGCTTGCACGGTTATACTTTACACTCTGTGATCAGGTGCAAAAAACAAACAAACCCAAATTAAGTAATGGAACTTAGTATAGCAGCTGGGGACTAGGGGTTGTGAAGTGTTTAAGAAAAAAGGCCCCTGAAACTTTCATTTAAAACAAATGTTGTATGGACTGACATAATATCTTATAGAAGTTTACTTCTGCTTTTTGCTATGCCTGCGGTGGTATTTTTTTATGTACACATTTTAGAGTTATTGTTATAACATTGGCCATAAAGTATTTTACATGCTTTCCACACTTAATTTGCATACTTTTCTATATTTAGAATTTTGACTTTCATAAATAGATTTATAAATCATTTCTAAAATTCTCATCTATCTATCAAGGTGTGTAATTAGCACCATAGGAAAAGACCCAGTCTTATAATGATTTTTCAGACAGAGCAGTTCTGACCCATATATGTATATATATATTTTTTAATTCTTTTTATTACGTTTTCAATCATAGAATATAACATCTGAAACTGTGTCGGCACAACACCAGCACACCACAGTGACCACACAGGATCCAACAATTACATAGTAACTAAACTAACATAGCCCAACTGGCTAATCAATCAAACAATTCCCAGATCCAACCCCCCTCCTCCCCTAACCATCAGCTCAACCAGAAGTCTGAAGTGTTGTTCCCCTTGGGACAGGATATATTACCTATATGTGTCTCTGCCCCCCACCCCCTCACACACCCCGACGGTCTTCCTCTGAACTAGGGGACCACTTGCCGCCAGGTACATGCGGTGCCTGCTTTTGTGTCACTGCAGCTTCAGTTCATTCCCAACCTGTGTCCGGATCGGATGAGCTCTCTTTCCCACAGAGAGGTACTGGACCTGCTAATCCTGACTTGCAGCCCTGAGTCTGTTCAACACGTGCCCTGGGACACAGAAGCAAAAGACGATCGGAGCTCGATCAGCATCACTGCACGGAGGACCGGCGGTATGAGCTGTTACCTGACGCCCAGGAAATAGGAGAACCCAGTAACACCAAGACAGTAGCTTATTCGGGTCGATGGAAGCTGGTCCTCATACAGCTACCAACTTCCTTAAGGGTGCTCATTTATGCTGGAGGTATCGGGACTGTGATCCAGATGAGAACTCCAAACCACGAGTTACATCCCGTGACCGGGAGTCATACTTCCCTGTCTTCATGACTACTTAACCTGTGCAATTACCAAGGCCAGCATCCGAGATCAACCTGTACCTATGAACACCTAGAGTGCTAAAGGGTGATTTTTACCAGACTTTCTATCGAAGTGAGACACATATTGGGATGCTGCAAACTGCTAAATAGATTTATAACACTTATGGAATTTATGAGAGACATCTAATTTACAGACTAGCACTCTGGCTATTTCACTTTGTTCTCTGTGCTAAGTACCCGGTATACTTAATTACATTAGTCTTCATTCTACACTGCCGATAAGCTCAAAGTTCACAAGTTCCAGTTAACCCCAGTGTGCTACTCCATAAACTATTATTAGGCACTCGCTACGAGTGATAGGGCATTGATGGACCTAGAAGTTCCATACTTTGACAGTCGGCATTTAAATGAGCTGGCGATTTAAGTTGGATTACCTAGGATCCATGTAAGAGCACCACAATAGTTCAACTATGTATATGTACCTATTAGTGGTATGTGTGTGACCCCGGGGTGTTGTTTTTATTAGACAACATTGTCTTTTTTAATCTAATGTGTTTGTTGAAAGAATAAAATTCATTATTACTTTTTTGATTATATGCCGCTGGATTAACCCTCTATTCTCCTTTTAGAGTTACAGACCTTCTTTAGGGTAGGGTCCTTTCCCCTCCCGACCAGTACGTGCCAGTATATTTCATATAAGAATAAGAAAATCAACAGTGCATTATAAGAAAATCAAATTCCATCCACAACAACAATGGATAATGGGATAGCATAGAATTATTAACCGTTACTCTTCTAGACCATGTGAGGGCTGTCCAAGCTGAATGTTAGCCCTGCCAAAAAGCATGGAGCAGTCAACTCAGCTCACTACCCTACAGTATCATCAGAGTTATACCAGGCCTGTCACACCTTGTCAACTTTTTTCCCACAGCCCCTAGCTATATAAGTGGTCTTGTAATAAGGCTTTGTGGTATTTACCAAACCCCTCTAGAAGAGTACATCAGGGGCTTCTTTCAATGTAAAAGTATGGCCTTCCTCCCATAAAATAATAAAATAAAGTTAAGTTCTGAGTGCCCTGGATGGTACAACCTCTTCCACCAGGCCCAATAGACAAACTCTCATGGACAGAGGTATTGGCACTGCCAATACAGCCCATGTACAGGTGGTGACCCCAGACCAAAACGATTGAATTTGTGGACAGGACCAAAAAATATGATCTGCTTTTGCCTGTGAATATGAACACCTCCAGCATTCAGCAGAAACAGAGAGAAATATCGTAGCTAGCCTAGCTGGGGTAAAATATATCCTATGGAGAAATTTAAATTGAATCAACCTATCCCTAGCAAGCATCTAGCATGGAGTCTGGTAGTTTGTTAATGTCCAGGCAAGAGCGCACAGAGTCTAGGAGCCAGCAGTTCCACATAGGAATTTATAAAAATCCACCGGGAAGCTATCTGGACACAGGGCCTTGTAAGAAGGAAACTCAAATATCACTGCTTCAATCTCCTTAGTTGTAATTTTAGCCTCCAGGGCTTCTCTATCCTCATCAGACAACTTTGGGAGTGGTAAGTTACTCAGCAAGGAATCCAAAGCAGACAAGTCATAAGGTGAAATGGGTGCACAGAGTGAGGAAAATAAATCTATAAACTCATTCATAATAACCGTGGGATCAGTAGCCATACCACCCCACTTCAGCCGCAGGACAGCAATATTTGTGATATTATGAAAATCTGCAATCAACATAGCTAGCATCTTGCCATTTATATCTCCTTCAGCAAAGACTATACCCGCACTTCGGCTTCCCTCATTTTGTGCCAATTCCGTGAAATGTAAGGATAAAAGGCTCTCGCCTCCAACAGTGACGAGTAGGAAGTCTCAGGGGAGAGCCAGCGCGTTCCTTCTCACGCTCACTCTCTATTCTGTAAAGCAGGAAAATCTTTGTTATGATTCACTCGCACTGTCTTAATGGCAGAAATACATTCCCCCCTCATCATGGACTTAAATGCATCCCACACTACGGACGTATCTGCAAAATCCTCATTAAGCGACCAGCATGATTTGACTGAGGACCCCAACTGGGTAGAGACCTGTTCATTTTGCAACCAGTCTGGAGATAACCGCCATCCCCCACCTCCCGCTGCCGTCAGCAGATTAAGGGTGAAGGAGAGGGGATTATGATCAGAAATACCACCAGCTATATAGTCAATCTCTTTCAAGAATGACAATAGGGCCGTGTTACTGAAGGGAAGGTCTCTTCTGGCTGAAGAGCGGTGAGAAGTCGAAATGTGAGAGAAGCATCTAGCAATAGGATGCTTCCATCACCATAATTCAGTCAACCCTGTCACAGATAATGCAAAAAGTGTAGGCTATCACGCTATTGGTTAATCAAAAGCCGCAAACACAGCATTCAACCAAATGCAACCAAGGAAATAAACAAAAGCGGTGTGCTAAAAAAAGGAAGTGATTCATATGACAAGGTCCCTCAATTATTTAAAGTGACAGTGCATATATAGAACCTGTAGTGATCACATACATATACTCAAAAATAAAGTAACAGTACATAAGTTGACTCTACATTAAGGCCAAATAACCTGTGATGGTGAATGACTTAAAGTGAACAGGGTATCAAATAATTTGACTCTATGATGGTCAATGATTCAAGTGAAAAAGTCCAAATAAACCTGTGATGGTTAAAGACTTAAAGACTTAAAGTGAACAGTGCATAAAAAGTCCAAATAAATGTCCCAAATAAACAATAAAGTTGAACACAAAGACAGGTGGAATGTGCATAGATCGAATCCGTGGTGAGTTATCATCCAAAGATCGATGTAGAGGGTTAATGATGACAATAAAGACCAACAATTCTTCTCTAAGATAAAAAAGGTGGACTCTTACCAGATGGGTTGGGTACACTTGACCGTACGGCCAGTGGACCTTACAGGCTTGTAGTGGAAAACTCCACAAACAGTGATGGCAGGATCTTCGTTGGTGGTGCTGGTGAACTTCTCCTTTTGGGTGGTCCCTTCAGTAGCACTGGAGTCAAGGCTACCCTCGACATCAGACCTCACTGTGAACCATGTGAAGAAAAGAAACTGCTCCACATTGTGTAGTGAAACATACCAGTTTGTTCCACCGATACAGGAACAGACAAAATAAAAGCCAGCAAATAAAATACATAAAAGAAAGACTGTGATAGGCACGTGGTCCCCACCTGACATGTTTTGTCCGCACAGACGTCTTCTGAGGTGTGGGGGCCACGTGCCACTACCGCAGTACAAATAGCAATGCCCCCCATTAACCACACATCACTTAAAGTAGGCTCCACCCAGCAGTATAACCCGGAAGTAAGGCCCATTAACAAGATGGCACCCATGTGCTCTCCAAGCCTCACTCCCAATACAGGAAGTGAGTATGCACATGGGTGCAACCTGCTCAATGACATACTATAGGTAAGTAAAAAGGTAACAGTCCTACCAGTAAGTGTAACCACACCGATAATCTTCACAGCTCCTGGAAAAAACATAGATTTTCCTGTTTAAAAGACCATGGTGGAATGATCCCGGAACCTGAAGTGACGACCCTGGAGGAGGTCAAACAAAACCAACAAGCACCCACTAATTGGTTAGCTAGAGGGTGAAGTAAGCTGTATCACTTCCGGAGCAACCCAGAACAGGAAACAAAACACTTAAAGGTCACCAACTTGGTAAATGGAAGCTGTGTCACTTCCGGAGCAACCCGGAACAGGAAACAAACACTTAAAGGTCACCAACTTGGTAAATGTAAACAGGAAGGCTGTATCACTTCCGGAGCAACCCAGAACAGGAAACAGACACTTAAAGGTCACCAACTTGGTAAATGTAAACAGGAAGGCTGTATCACTTCCAGAGCAACCCGAAACAGGAAACAGACACTTAAAGGTCCCCAACTTGGTAAATGTAAACAGGAAGGTCATGGTTCACTGCACTTAGACAAAAATGGATGATAATATTAAACCACAAAATAAATACATACCAATGACTGATAAGTTAATTAGAATGATGGCAATAAGTGATGAATAGTTTGAAGTTTGATCAAGTGTCACAATCCGGTCAGTTCCCATATCCCAATGGTCTCCAGAGAAGGACATAAACCCTTGCAACCCCCACTACCTAATGGATTGATAAAAATAACGATAGGAGTCTGTTATTCTTTCTTTTCAGCTAGGGAAATCCCCAGTCAAGGCAGAATAGGGTCCCGAGGGTGAATAGAAAGAAGGGATCTCTCTTTTTGGTTTAACAATTGTTTTTATTTACAAGTGAGGGGCGTGGCAATGGGGGCGAAGTTTGCCCCCAGCCTGGCCAATCTCTTCATGGCCAAGTGGGAGGAGGACGTCATCTATGCCCAGACTAGGCCGGAGCTCCTCTTCTGGGCTAGATATATCGACGACATCCTCCTCCTATGGGATGGTGACATGGAGAGCTTGGCTGGGTTTATGGCCGAACTTAATTTCAGTGATAGGGGCATTGTTTTGTCATTCGAGGCTAGCCCTAACAAGGTGCATTTTTTGGATTTGAATATACAGGTGGTTAATCACCAGATTTTTACCAGCACGTTCTTTAAGCCAACAGATTGGGGAGAAACAGATTCCTAACCTTCACCTCCAACGTTACCAACTGACAGTACCCCATCAAATCTTTCCTTACATGTGCTACCACCCATGTGGTTTACCTTTTGACCTGCCCCTGTGGTAAGCATTATGTAGGGAGAACCACACAGTCATTTTCTAAAAGATTTGGGGAACATATCGCTGACATCATTGGGGGTACCAAGAAACATAGTGTAGTTAAGCACTACACCCACTGTCACCAGAAAGATCCTACAGGCACGCTCTTTCAGGCAATAGATCTTTATGTTCTCCCGTGGAGGGCAGGATCTAAAAAGAGGGGCATTTCACAGCTCGAGACATACTGGATCTACGAGCTCCATACTTACCATCCCCATGGGATGAATGTGGAGTGGGATGAACCATGACCTTCCTGTTTACATTTACCAAGTTGGTGACCTTTAAGTGTCTGTTTCCTGTTCCGGGTTGCTCTGGAAGTGATATGGCCTTCCTGTTTACATTTACCAAGTTGGTGACCTTTAAGTGTCTGTTTCCTGTTCCGGGTTGCTCCAGAAGTGATACGGCCTTCCTGTTTACATTTACCAAGTTGGTGACCTTTAAGTGTTTGTTTCCTGTTCCGGGTTGCTCCAGAAGTGACACAGCTTCCATTTACCAAGTTGGTGACCTTTAAGTGTTTGTTTCCTGTACCGGGTTGCTCCGGAAGTGATACGGCTTCCATCACCCTCTAGATAACCAATTAGTGGGTGCTTGTTGGTTTTGTTTGACCTCCTCCAGGGTCTTCACTTCCGTTTCCGGGATCATTCCACCATGGTCTTTTAAACAGGAAAATCTATGGTTTTTCCAGGAGCTGTGCAGATTATCAGTGTGGTTACACTTACTGGTATGACTGTTACCTTTTTACTTACCTATAGTATGTCATTGAGCAGGTTGCGCCCGTGTGCATACTCACTTCCTGTATTGGGAGTGAGGCTTGGAGCGCACATCTTGTGAATGGGCCATACTTCCAGGTTATACTGCTGGGTGGAGTCTGCTTTAATTGATGTATGGTTAATGGGGGGCATTGCTATTTATACTGTGGTAGTGAAGACGTCTGTGTGGACGAAACGCATCGGGTGGGGACCACATGCCTATCGCAGTCTTTCTTTTATGTATTTTATTTGCCGGCTTTTATTTTGTCTGTTCCTGTATTGGTGAAATAAACTGGTATGTTTCACTACACAATGTGGAGCGGTTTCTTTTCTTCACATGGTTCCCGGTGACGTCTGATGTTGAGGGTAGCCTTGACTCCGGTGCTACCGAAGGGACCACCCAAAAGGAGACGTTCACCAGCACCACCAACGAAGATCCTGCCATCACTGTTTGTGGAGTTTTCCACTAAAAGCCTGTAAGGTTCACTGGCCGTACGGTCAAGTGCACCCAACCCATCTGGTAAGAGTCCACCTTTTTTATCTTAGAGAAGAATTGTTGGTCTTTATTGTCATCATTAACCCTTTACATCGATATTTGGATGATAACTCACCATGGATTTGATCTATGCACATTCCACCTGTCTTTGTGTTCAACTTTATTGTTTATTTGGGACATTTGTTTGGACTTTTTATGCACTGTTCACTTTAAGTCTTTAAGTCTTTAACCATCACAGGTTTATTTGGACTTTTTCACTTGAATCATTGACCATCATAGAGTCAAATTATTTGATACCCTGTTCACTTTAAGTCATTCACCATCACAGGTTATTTGGCCTTAATGTAGAGTCAACTTATGCACTGTTACTTTATTTTTGAGTTTATGTATCTGATCACTACAATTTCTATATATGCACTGTTACTTTAAATAATTGAGGGACCTTGTCATATGAATCACTTCCTTTTTTTGGCGCAACACTTTTTGTTTATAACCTTGTCACAGAGGCCCAGGAGTTGAGATCACATGAGCCCAGTCTGTGTGGGTTGGATGATTCCAATGCTACATCTAATATGGCATTGAAGTCTCCCATCAAGGTGGGCAACTGGAACCAACCGAACCATTAGATCATACAGCATTTGAACCTGGAATGATGGAGGTAAGTATACATTCACTAGCAGTTGTTTATGATAACAAATATCCGGTACCACAGCCATGCATGGACCCCTGGGTTCGGAGAACACCTGGTGGAGTGTACATGGAATGGCGTTACTGATAAGAATGGAGATACCCTAGAAAATGTTGACTAAGTAGAGTCGAAGGTTTTCTGGATCCAAGGCCTTCATAAAGCTAACACTTTGTTACCATCCAGGTGGGTCTCCTGCAGGAGGATGACATGGTCTGCTTAATGTGGATGTAAACCCTCCATATACCCAGTGAAGTGAACAGCCTCAGATGATACACAGAGATGACAAAAACCTCCTTATATAAGTATTAAATGTATATCTTCTGTCTTCGCTTTGATATACTGTTTAGAAAGTGCACATTCTGTTTCTGATTTTCCACTTTCTTCGTCTCCTCCTTCCTATGTAGGAGGAGATGATCCCTGAACACTGTCAGAGACTGTGAGAAAGCGGATTGGAGGAAAGGCACACACCCCCTTCCCACACATGCAGAGGTTGCCTGTGTTGTGTTTAGCAGCCTGCGATCCGCGATCTCCTGCTACAGAGGAAGAACGGGGAACCGCCGATGTAAACACGGTGGTTCCCCATCCTGACAGGGGACGACAGTGATCTTCTGATCCCTGTAATCAGGATCATTTAGATCTGTCATGCCCCTCCCAGCCCCCATACAGTTAGAACACACACAGGGAACACGGTTAAATCCTTGATCGCCCCCTACAGGTCAACCCCTTCCCTGCCAATGACATTTATACAGTAATGAGTGGCTATTTGTAGCTCTGATCGCTGTATAAATGCCATTGGTCCCAAAAAAAGTGTAAAAAATGTCCGATCTGTCCACTGCAATGTCGCAGTCCTGCTAAAAATCGCAGAACGCCGCCGCTGCTAGTAAAAAAAACGAAAATAATAAAAACACCATAAATTAATTCTCATTGTTTGTAAACGCTATAACTTTTGTGCAAAGTAATCAATATACGCTTATTGCGATTTCTTTTACCAAAAATTTGAGGAAGACTATATATCAGCCTAAACTGACGAATACATCTTTTTTGGATATGTATTATAGCAAAAAGTAAGAAATATTGTTTTTTTTTTCAAAATTGTCGCTCTTTGTTTGTTTATAGGGCAAAAAATAAAAAAAGCAAAGGTGATCAAATACCACCAAAAGAAAGCTGTATCTGCCGGAAAAAAAGGACGTAAATTTTGTTTGGGTACAACGTCGCATGACTGCGCAATTGTCAGTTAAAGCAAAGCAGTGCCGAATGGCAAAAAGTGCTCTGCTCAGGAAGGGGGCTGAAGTGGTTAAGGTACTGGAATGTCGAAGCCCTTTTAATCTTATTATTCATTCCTCTTATGTTCCATGACACCAATCTAACTGTATTCGCCATGGTATCCTATGTCAAACATCGTCTCCCAGTAGTATGTAAATATCACAATAAATCTGTTGCAATAGTCCCATAGAGCATTATAGCAAAACCGTAGAGAACTGAAGTCATTACTTGAAGGAAACTGGTGAGCTATGGCTAACAAAACTCCCCCCCCCCCCGCCATTATACTAGTTACCAATGTTGAAAAACTGAAAAAACAGCTTTTGTCCCAAACACAAACAAAAAATCCTTGAGGTCCAACCGCAGTTTTCGAAAGTTCAGCAGTTCCAATGGAATTCCTGTATTTCCTATGGATACTCCGAACAACAGGATCATGGACCATAGAGACGACAGATTTATAAAAACAAACTGGAAACTTGGCACCACTTGCTGTGCTGTTACGTGCTGTAGTAACCTCCTGTGGTGAGGGCAGTGCAATTAGAAGATGTTTAACAGCAAGGAGAGAGCCAGTATAATAAGGTCCAGCAAGCCAAAGGAGGCATTTAGGCTTACATCAGAAAAAAACTAGACCGGAGGCCAGGGGAAGAATGAAAGCTCCTTGTCAAGCCACTCACAGGCTTCTACCAGGTTATCGAAGAACTTCACTGATCCTTTGTATTGGACACTGAGCCTGCTTGGGTATAACATGCTGTACTGTATCTCCTTATCCATGAGCCGCCTGCGTACATCATTGAAAGAGCAACATTTTTTCTGTGTTTCGAACAAAAAATATGGAAATAACATTATACAGGCAGTCTCAAATCGCAGATCTTGGTGTTTCCTGGATTCAGCCAGTATAATGTCCCTGTCCCAATAGTTCAAGAATCTGACCAGGAAGGGCCGCGGATGGGCATCAGGGGGGTGAGCACTTGTGGAGACTTGGTGAGCCCTCTTAACCACATAGGTAGGAGCTAGATCTCCCAGAGAGAGGAGCTGTTTAAAGAATTGCTCCGCAAAGACAACAGGTTTAGCCCCCTCAGCCCCCTCTGGTAAACCCACCACCCGCACATTGTTCCTCCTCTGTCGGTCCTCAGCACCTTGGGAGTGAGTGGTGTCCTCCACCTCTGAGTTTCTGTCCTCCATTGTGGTGAGCCTGCCCTGGATTTTATCCAGATCATGCCTGATAAAAGTGCATTCGGAGGATAAGTAATCAATCCGCACCATCAGTTCAGCCTTGCTAGCATCAATTGCTTCCAAGATGGGTCTTGTGATAGCTGTATGCTTTGCTGCCAGCCCCAGGGCTTCTGAGTGTGATGTGCCATTACAGGGATTTACCATGTCCACTGCCTGCTCCATCCTCGCTGTGGGCTGTTTGGTGTGCTGAGCAGCAGACTGGGAAGACAAGATGGCAGAGGCGGAGTCTAATCCCAGGCCTCCTATAGAGTGGGTCAGATGTTGTGCGTATTGCCCCTTGCGGGCATGTTGGTGACTGAGTTAGGCATCCCGCGGGCGAGAAATTTATACCCCACTAAAAAGCGGGTAACTAGACTGGGTAAATCCACTCCAAATACTGGATTAATGCAGGAGTAGTCGGAGCTCCAGGGAAATTCCTCGTTCACATCTGGTCCCGCCCCCCCCCTCTTATATGTATATTCTTAACATTAAATTTTGCCCATATTAAGAAACTGTGGTAATCCTTTTCGTCTCTCTCTATTCCCTATCAACTCCCTTCCCTTGCTAATTGCATGTTTTTGGCATCTGGGCTTTTCTGATCATAGAAATATTGAAAGAGCATTTAGCTGTTTGTACTTACAGACTGTTATAATCCTGTGTGGCTTCTTATGATTCTTATAGTCATGTGTTGGTAGCACAATCATGGGCTTTAAAAAAAACTGCGTATAATGCTTAAGGCATTGCTTTTAACCCAGACCTGTTTTCCCACTGGGAAATTTCCCCTCCAAGGCCCTCTGTTTAGCCAAGGTGCATTCAATGTCAGCATTTTAGTGCACCTGGGAGGCACAGGTGCAGCATCCAGCCCCACTTTCTGGAGCCTTTCAAAGTCTATGGCAGGCTGAAATAACCTGTGGCTGGACAGAGCTGAGCACTATACTGAGTTATACTTATGTTTAGGGCCCTATGCATTCAGGGACCTATGCACAGAATATTTTAGCCTTCCACTTTGACTGGCTTCAGGCGGTGGGGCTTGACACTGCACTAAAACACCAGGATTGAATGCACATGAGCTAAACGCCTAGTGTGCAAGGGGCCCAATTTGCTTTATTTGCAACTGTAACACTTTATATTTGTCTTCATTTTCTAACCCATGACAACATTTACCAGATCAGGAAATGAGGTTGAATCTTCCAAATAAGGAAACAAAGAGCAGTTACAAGCTGATCCCCAGTCTACCTAAAACAAAGGGCTTTGGGTTCATCTGTATTTATGACAACGTCTGTGTTAAATTTAGAGTTCATTTTGGCTAGTTGAGTAGTATTAGTATAAAGTGGTCTTCTATAGCCTTATTTGCTTCACTTTCTGTTATAGCAGCTAGTCTTATATGCTTTTTACCACACCCCTTACTATGTAAAGAGATGTAGATTATATTACCATCTTGCCTACAGTATATGAACCATTTTAGTTTATAGCCACATCTTTAGTAGAGCTTGAACCACTTTTATTGCAAACTTTCAACTTGCACATACTTTTTTCTTCAGAAATCGAACTTTAATGTATTGTTCAAGTTATCTCTTGCTCTTATTAAATGCTTTAGTATTGTGTTTTTTACAGCCACCTGCTATGAGTTTTCATTGTATTTTAGAAGCATGTCATTTAAACGTATTCACCCATACTCTACAATTTGTCAAAATTAGCTTTTCTGATAATTGTATATTAGTCTTCCAATTTCTCTTGGCATTTTCAATGTTTTAGAAATTGAAACTAATGTAAAAAACATTAATTCAAGACTTAAATCATCTATCACGGGTAAAAACCGGTTATAAAACCTTCAAATAAAGAGAATGTAGGACTCGTGTTGACGTATTGTTTTTTTATATATATAATACAGTTCTTACAAACCGGAGACCCCACGTGTTACATATATAACTAAACACATGATTTTTCCTTTTGTTAGTGTTTTTCGAACTTTTTAATATAGGATGTCAGAGAAATAAATATAATGCCATAACGAAAAAAGGTAGACTAAGTCTTTCTTTCGTTGTTTTTTTAATGTTAAAGTTATCTTTTTACTAATGTTATATTTATATTAAAAGACCAAAACTTTCTCTACAAACGCTATGTACCTATACATCACTTGTCTTTACTGACGAGTACCCCAATCTTGAGTTAAAGATTTTGTAACTTTTACGGTTCTCTTTAACCTTCTGATTATATGTTAATAGTCTTTTCGATTAAAACTGTTTAACATCTCATACCCACTTATGCAAATTTACTG
>BLSH010535910.1:1547150-1579741 GCA_018402905.1 Glandirana rugosa | reverse complement strand
ATACGATCTATTGTGAGTTCATTAGGTGGCGTTTCAGGTAGTATGGCAGAGAATAGATCAGTGGCATATTTTTTTAGGTCGCTTGGCATGACCGTCTCTGGAATCCCCCTCAATTTGAGGTTATTCCTCCTCGAACGGTCTTCCAGGTCAGCCATCTTTGATTTCATCCATTCTCGCTCCTTTATGTTTTTCTCATGTGCCTCGACTAGATCGTTAATGGTTGTTGTCATATCTCCCATTGCCTCTTCTATGGTGTCTATGCGGTTTCCCATTGTATGAATTTCATTTGTGATTTGTTTGGCCAGTGATAAAATGTCGGTTTGGATCGCAGTATGAACTGACAGCAGCATGTCTTTAAGTTGAGTATCCAGCACAGGCTGGTTTGTGGTAGGGATGGCAGCCACGGGTGATGTAGCCACCGATGGCAGTGTGAGGGAAGCTGTGCGGCCTACCCCCTGTGTCTGGGCGATGTGGTTGAGTTTTTGCCTGGTTTTGGCCGGGCTACAGCAGGTTGGGCTGTGGGTATCCTCTCTAGAGGGAGATTGTAGTCCACTCACCGCACCTTCGGCGTCAAAAGGATCATCTGGCAGGTCTGTGTAGTGCGAGCGTTCGTGGGCCTCGCGGCCGGCGCCATCTTGCTTTTCGTTCCGGGCCCTCTGTGGAAAATACGTTGTCAGTTTCCTCGGTGCCCGCTCGTCTTTTCTTTTCCTAGAGTAGGCCACCGTGTTGGGGTGATGTCCCCGTTCATCTGGGGAGGACATAGCGAGATTTGCTGCGTGGAAGTCGCTATATTAGCCGCCGCTGCTCCGGAGCTCTCTCCTCACACGTCCATATAGAACGCGCGCTGGCCACGCCCCCCCACAAATGTATTTTTTGAGCTGTGTGCCCCCCCCCCCACTTAGTTTTAGCCTAGTTTAGAAGTATCATGTTTAATCATACAAACAAATGGCCACTTCCGTCACCTATAACTGGCAGCAAGGAGCACATGGAAGGGTGACACATGCAAAATAAACCCAAAGAAAGTCACAGCTCAACTTACCGACAGGCCTGCAACCAACCAAATTATCCTGTCTAACAGCATGCATTAAAAACAGGGGTTTCGTTTGCACACACTGCAAATACATGTGTAAGCTACAGAGCCCCGTCAAGGCATAAAGTATTTTTTGTAGTGCTAACTCTAAATTTTGAGTGCCTCCAAAGTGGAACCACATGCATTATAATAGATAGGCGCGGCAGATGAGCCTGGATGGAGCCCACCCCTCCTTAAATGGTTTCCAACCGGCTCGCGTACATTTACTGCTGCAGTGTGGCTCTATCCCGCAAATCGCTGTCTATAAACGGCAGTTCACACGTGCGCAGCTAGCGGGTGGGAGCACGCCGGCATACTCTCATGCCCATCGCACTCTGCAGGAGTGTGCCCGCGGCTTGGGCGACCTGATGTCCGCCGGCAAGCCGCGATGACCTGGCAGAAAGAAAGAATGGGGAACCGCTGATGTAGCCACGGTGGTTACCCGCTCTGTCAGTGGGCGTTTAAAAGATCTACTGATCCCTGTCACTGGGATCAGTTAGATCTCTTATGCCCCTGGCAGCCAAGCCCCTTCACAGTTAGAACATGCCCAGGGAACACAGTTAACCCCTTCACTGCCCCCTGCAGGTTAACCCCTTCACTGCCAATGACATTTATACAGTAATCAGTGGATATTTAAATTTCTGATCGCTATATAAGTGTCATTGGTTCCAAAAAAGTGTCAAAAATGTCCGACATGTCTGCCCCAATATCAAAGTCCCGATAAAAATTGCAGATCGCCGCCATTACCAGTAAAAAAAAAAAATGTAAAAACGCCAGCAATTAATTCTCATTAAGAACGTGGCCAAAACCAATAAATACATTTGTTTTTTTTATATATTTCTTTGTATTTGTATTTTAGCAAAGAGTAAAGCGGAGTTCCAGCCAGAATTTTTTTTTTACATCATTCAAGTAATTTGCCTATATAGACTTACCTTTGAAGAAAAAAAAATTATACTCACTCTAAGTCGCTTGTTGCTAGGTGGTCTCTGTAATCTGACCCTATTAGGTCCGAGGCTCTTCTCCTCACTTTCTGCTTCCCCTGGCCTCCTGGGAGATGTGACTCATAATTTCCCAGGAGTCAGTGGGCTTCCTTGTACTGCAAAATTGTGTTATTTCCAGACAGGAAATGACACGATTTAAGGTGGACTGATATCGAGGAGTTCATGGTGGTTACCCACCATGCACTTCATTCAGGAAGAAATGCCAGGAGACTACGGATGGGCTTCAGATGCCCTCACCTAAAATGGAAAAGTCCAGCAGTGAGAGAAACAAAATTGTGAGTAAAAAATACATGTAATTACTAGGCGGTTTGAAAGTAAGGAAACAAAAGGTTACATCTATTTAGTATTAAAAGAGTCAATGCCAAAAAAATAAAACATTTCTGGGTGGAACTCCGCTTAAGAAATATTGTTTTTTTTTTTGCAAAATCGTCGCTCTTTTTTTGTTTAAAGCTGTGATCAGAAATGATGCAGAGGTGATCAAATAGCACCAAAATAAATCTCTATTCGTGGGAAAAAAAGGACGCAAATTTAGTTTGGGTACAACGTCGCACGACCGCGCAATTGTCAGTTAAAGCGACTCATCGCAAAAAGTCCTCTGGTCCTAACATGTGAAATCCTTCCGGGGCTGAAGTGGTTAAAGGCACAAGGGTGCACTGGACAACCAGCATATAGCACCATGGCAGCAAAGGTGTCCAGTGCATCCCCTCACCAATATTTCAACAGTACAAACTGTGGTACCCAGTTACCCTTAATTTCTGTTATAAATCTTGTAAATAAAAATACATGACAGTACGAACACTGCCAGAAGGACTCAAAAGTAGTCATACCAAAGTGATCTAATTTTTTCCACAGGTTTTTAGAAATGAAGAAACATGTTGATATTAAGGTAGTTAAAACACAGAACTTAGTAATGGTGCATTGGATACTGTGCATACACAGAGTGAGGAGGAGGGGAAGGGGTTAATGTACTGGTCTCATACAGTTGGAGGTTAGAGAGGAGGGGTTTAAGGTGGCAATTTGTGGGACCAGGGAGGGGAAAGGGTTAATATACTGTACATTTACTGCAGAGACAAGATGGAGCTTAGATTTAGGGAGAGGAGTGTGGTAATAGAGTTCCAAACTATCTCACAATTGAAGGTTTAACCCCAACCTCTGCTGCTGCCTGTAATCATCTAGTAATAAATGAATGACTATTTTTTTCATTAGTTCTTGTTTCCCCACATTCCTCCATTGTAAGTGAAATGAGAGGGTTTTCCAAAGTAAACACTAGTCTGTTTACATTTGTGATCACTGTGATTGGTCATCACAGTAATCACAAGGCACAGAGTGACTTGGATTGGCTCTGAACTTTGTATCTGTGAATCAAGTTGTCAGATAATGGCTCAGTTCACAGCCATTAATGAGTGCATTTGCCACCCAAGGGCAATTTATGCAGTGCCATTTATTAATGGCACTGCAAAAATAAGTGTCCGCCATTTTGTCGTGTTTGAACATACAGCAGTAGGTAAGTGAGTGCTTAAAGAGGAGGTCCAGCCTGGGAACAAAAAATTAAGTCAGCAGCTACAAATACTGTAGTCGCTGACTTTTAATATAAGGACACTTACCTGTCTATGGAGCCCGTGATGTCTGCACCTGAAGCTGATCTTTGGATTGACACTTGGGTGCTGCCGCCGCCATCACCTCTGAGGGAAACTGGAGCCTTTCGGCTTCACAGCCGGCTTCCTACTGCACATGCGCGTAGTGTGCTGTGCTTTTTAATTGGCACAGCAGCAGGAGGAGGAGGGGGTGTTGAACTTCCACGGCCCGTCTCCCAGAAGTGGGAAAGGGGAGATGTCAAAAACAAGTCCCCGTTTCCCCCTCCCCCCTGAAAGGTGCCAAATGTAAAAAGTGCGTCTACATTGCTGGTTTAAAAAAAAATTATTCTAAATACTACATTTGCAGCCAGCGGTGCATTTCTTGCACAAAAATAAAAAGTGCGTCTACATTGCAGGTTTAAAAAAAATATATTCCAAATACTGTATTTGCGGCCAGCAGTGCATTTCTTGCACAAAAATAAAAAGTGCGTCTACATTGGTGGTTTAAAAAAAAATATTCTAAATACTACCTTTGCGGCCAGCGGTGCATTTCTTGCACAAAAATAAAAAGTGCATCTACATTGCTGGTTTAAAAAAAAAATATTCTAAATACTACATTTGCGGCCAGAGGTGCATTTCTTGCACAAAAATAAAAAGTGCGTCTACATTGCAGGTTTAAAAAAAAAATATTCTAAATACTACATTTGCGGCCAGCGGTGCATTTCTTGCACAAAAATAAAAAGTGCATCTACATTGCTGGTTTAAAAAAAATATTCTAAATACTACATTTGCGGCCAGCAGTGCATTTCTTGCACAAAAATAAAATGTGTGTCAACATTGCTGGTTTAAAAAAAAAATATTTGAAATACTACATTTGCGGCCAGCGGTGCATTTCTTGCACAAAAATAAAACGTGCATCTACATTGCTGATTTAAAAAAAAAAATATTCTAAATACTACAATTGCGGCCAGCGGTGCATTTCTTGCACAAAATGAAAAAGTGTGTCTACATTGCTGGTTTAAAAAAAAGAATAATTAATAGTGCTACATAGTACATTTGCACCTTGCTGTGCATTTCGTGCACAAAAATTAAAAAGTGCGTTAACATTACTGGTTAAAAAAAAAAATAGTGCTACATAGTACATTTGCACCTTCCTGTGCATATCTTGCACAAAATTAAAAAGTGCGTCTACATTGCCGGTTTAAAAAATAATATAAATTTGTACTAAATAGTACATTTGTGTCCAGAATGAGGAGAGTGTCAAATATGGGACGTGGTGCTGCTGGTGTTGGTGGTGTTGGTGAAGCTTCTGTTGCAAGGACAGGATGTGGTCAATCTGTGACAGCTACACGCACAAGTGAAACACCTTCTTCAGGTGCGAGTAGCCGACAGAACCTTCAACGTTATATGGTAGGCTCGAATGCCGCTCAACGAATGGTAAGGCCAGAACAAGTACAGGCGATAGTAGATTAAACCATGGTACATTTTATATGGAAAAAGTGAACCCGTGCTAGAACATCTCTGGGTTTGTCTGCAGATAGTGATCTTTTTTTTTTAATATGTCTCAATATTTTGGGGGCTACCCCAATTAGAAAAAAAAACAAACAAACAAAAAACAGTGTTGGCTACCTCCTCCTCCTCCACCTCCACTTCCACCTACACCGCCATGGTCACTGCCTCCTCAACCTCCTACTCCACATCCACCTCCTCCTCCATTTTTTTTAATGTGATTTTAAGTTAATTCCCTATCCATATTTGTTTGCAGGGCACTTGTCCTACTCTTACCCCATTTTGCTTCCTTTTGCAGCCCTCTAGGCCTTTCCAGGACTTTTTTAGAGCCATTTTAGTGCCCAAAAGTTCGGGTCACCATTGACTTCAATGGGGTTCGGGGTCAAGTTCGGGGCCGAACTCAAACTTTTTCACGAAGTTCCGCCAAACCCGCCGAACCCGAACATCCAGGTGTCCACCTAAGTTTGTCCTAGAAGATTATACTTTGGATAAGCCAATTGTGACAGGCACAACAGCCATTTATGGCTTGAGAACATTCCCTGTAAAATCCCTTCCAGTCTAATCTATTCCATATTCAATTGCATGGAAATTGGTTTGGCATCCAGAATTTAAAACATATCAAGTAATAGTTCCTTCGTTAAGTGAAGTTGAGGCTTCCATACTTGAGCACTCATAGTTTTGGGGCTGAATATGCTTGAATGCGCCTAGAGGTGCCTGCTTTTAGAGAAATGTGGTTTTGAGACTTTAGAAAAAAGTTGAATTTGCATGCCAAGCAGCTAAAGATGACTACTTTGGAAGCTCGGGCTCAATATTGCACTTCTAAAATACCCAAAACTTAAAAATGTCAAAGAATTACAAGATATTGCTTTCTCGTGTTAGTGCATTATTGCTATACAATTACAGGTAAAAAAAAAAAAAAAAAAAGAAATTGAGCTGATTTTCACAACATCCTGATAAATGGGACTCTAGGTAAGCAATCTGGCACTTGCCATTTTTTTGGGTGAGGGGTTAAAGCACCAGACCACGATATGTATCATCTAATCATTTACTTCTTTTTACTTGAACCAAATAAAGTGCACAGGCTGAATGCAATGTTCAATGGCCTTAATGTATTTTAATTAATTCAATCATTCATTCATTCCTCCATTCTAGATAGACATTTTTTTGTCTAAGAGGCCTATAAATTTTCTTACTCTCAATGAGATCTGTGAATGCAGCAAATTAGAACAAGTGAACTGTACACTAATTATGTTTATTACTGGTCTACTTTATGTTGTAGATTTGATTTCAGACTTAGATTCAAGTATGTTATTCCTATTAATGCCAATGAATTTCTGCTAAGCGTGGCTGACTTTGGTGCTTAAGGGATGTTGTAGGTAATTCCCTAGTGTTCTATGCATTGATGATTGAGGTCTTTTTCTTAATAAGATGTTGGATAGTAAACGTTTCGAGAAATTACCTTTTTACATGCATTGCAGATAAGCCGTTAACCCATAACTCCCAATCACTTAATCCACATTAGGGCAGGTGATACAATTATTTCAGTGGATGAAATTATGTCCAGTCATCTCTTGTAAATAGTAATCAACAAAAATTGTGGGATAAAGTGTTGCTAGTAACCCATTTCCTCTGCTCAGCATTTATAATCGGGCTACAGTCTCAACACTCATTTTCACTTCAAATATTTTTATATTGGTGAACTACTAAAAAACTTTAGCTTTTTCACATTAGTGTGAAAATGTAGCAAATGTTAGCATTATCACCTTGATCATCAGCCAGTCATTATTTGCATTAATTCTTAGTTCAGTGTATCTTTAACCCAACTTGATAACATCAGTTAGGTTGATTGCTCTTTAATTAGCCACACATTTCAATGTTCTTAGCACATTTGGTTATTTATGGAGAAAATAAAGAAAATCAATGCAAGAAAACACCCATAATGGCTGTGTAAGTGGTCAGACTCTTTGCCCAGTTTGTTGGATAAGAATTAGGCTGTGTTCACAGACCAAATTGCAGAAAATTTGTAGTAGAAGAGTTAAAACTTTAAACCTTAACATGACATCCTCCTTTTTACCTCAGAAATAGCATTTGAGTTTCATGTATGCTTCCTATCTGTGTATATGTTTTATTCAGGTTGATTTACACCTTATGATATACAGTATATTATATTCTTCAAGAGAAAAAGAAGATGGTGGTCCTTTCATCTTCTGTTCATTTTTAAAGACATTCATGGGAATATATTTTCATGTCTTTTCACAGAGCTTATTTGTGTTAATATTTATGTATTATTTTTCTTTAACCACTTCAGCCTCGGAAGGGTTTACCCCCATCCTGACCTGGGCATTTTTTGCAATACAGCACTGCGTTGCTCTAACTGACAGTTGTGCAGCCATGCAACACTGTACCCAAATAAAAATGATGTCCTTTTTCCCACAATTAGAGCTTTCTTTTGTGGGTATTTGATCACCTCTGCGGTTTTTATTTTTTGCTCTATAAACAAAAAAAGACTGACAATTTTGAAAAAAAAAAACAATATGTTTTACTTTCTGCTATAAAACACGTCCAATAAAAAAATGTAAAAAAACTAATTTCTTCATCAATTTAGGCCAATATGTATTCTGCTACATGTTTTTGGTAAGAAAATCCCAATAAGCATATATTGATTGGTTTGCGCAAAAGTTGTAACGTCTACAAACTATGGGATAGATTTATGGACTTTTTATTTGTTTGTTTTTTTACTAGTAATGGCGGCGATCAGCAATTTTTAGTGGCTGTGACATTGTGGCAGACACATCTGACACTAAGTGACACTTTTTGGGGACCGGTGACACCAATACAGTGATCAGTGCTAAAAAAATGCACTGCCACTGTATTAATGACACTGGCAGGGAAGGGGTTAACATCAGGAGGCGATCAAAGGATTAAATGTGTTCCCTGGGAGTGTTTTCTAACTGTGTGGGGGATGGCTGCACTATAGCAGGGGTAGGCAACCAGTAGCCCTCCAGCTGTTGTGGAACTACATTTCCCATGAGGCATTGCACGGCTGGCAGTTACAATTACTCCCAGAGGCATGATGGGACTTGTAGTTCTGCAACATCTGGAGGGCCCCAGGTTGCATACCACTGCACTATAGGAATACAGAGATCTATTTCAATAATTTTTTATTGAGAATATCAAAATCAACATATCAGAAAGGTAGCAATGCAGAAACATTAGCATATCCAGTGCAGAACGACAGAGATCTGTAATCCTGCTTAGCAGAAACTCAAGATCTCCATCTTCCTCACTAGCAGAATGGTGATCTGCCTTGTTTACTCTCTGGACGGTCCCCGGGTTTCTGCCGAACACGCTGATTGACTCCCGTTGTGTACAATCACAGCCCGAGTGGGGCTCCAGCAGCATGCGCGCACGCCCCAGAGCCCTTGAAAAAAATTGCATGCAGGTATGTGATTTTGTGCCTAAGGGCCACACTGCCAAAATAAATAGGGCATTCCTTAAGCGCTTAAAGAGTATGTACAGTATCTCACAAAATTGAGTACACCCTCACATTTTTGTAAATATTTTATTATATCTTTTCATGTGACAACAAGAAAAAGCAAGAAATGACACTTTGCTACAATGTAAAGTAGTGAGTGTACAGCTTGTATAACAGTGTAAATTTTCTGTCCCCTCAAAATAACTCAACACATGTCTAAACTGCTGGCAACAAGTGAGTACACCCCTAAGTGAAAATGTCCAAATTGGGCCCAAAGTGTCAATATTTTGTGTTGCCACCATTATTTTCCAGCACTGCCTTAACCCTCTTGGGCATGAAGTTCACCAGAGCTTCACAGATTGCCACTGGAGTCCCCTTCCACTCCTCCATGACGACATCACAAAGCTGGTGGATGTTAGAGACCTTGCGCTCCTCTACCTTCCGTTTGAGGATGCCCCATAGATGCTCAATAGGGTTTAGATCTGGAGACATGCTTGGCCAGTCCATCATCTTTACCCTCAGCTTCTTTAGCAAGGCAGTGGTCATCTTGGAGGTGTATTTGGGGTCGGTATCATGTTGGAATACAGCCCTGTAGCCCAGTCACAAAAGGGAGGGGATCATGCTCTGTTTAGTATGTCACAGTACATGTTGGCATTCATGGTTCCCCCCCAATGAACTCTAGTTCCCAGAGTCGGCAGCACTCATGCAGCCCCAGACCATGACACTCCTCACCTGGTTGCCATCACACATGCTTGACACCATCTGAACCAAATAAGTTTATCTTGGTCTCATCAGACCACAGGCCATGGTCCCAGTAATCCATGTCCTTAGTCTGTTTGTCTTCAGAAAACTGTCTGCAGGCTTTCTTGTGCATCATCTTTAGAAGAGGCTTCCTTCTGGAATGACAGCCATGCAGACCAATTTGATGCAGTGTGCAGCATATGGCCTGAGCACTGACAGGCTGCCCCCCCACCCCTTCAACCTCTTCAGCAATGCTGGCAGCACTCATATGTCTATTTCTCAAAGACAACCTCTCTATATGATGCTGATCACGTGCACTCAACTCCTTTGGTTGACCATGACGAGGCCTGATCTGAGTGGAACCTGTCCTGTTAAACCACTGCATGGTCTTGGCCACCACGCTGCAGCTCAGTTGTAGGGTCTTGACAATCTTCTTATAGCCTAGGTCATGTTTATGTAGAGCAACAATTCTTTATTTCAGATCCTCTGACAGTTATTTGCCATGAGGTGCCATGTTGAACTACCAGTGACCAGTATGAGAGAGTGAGAGTGATAACACAAAATTTAACACACCTGCTCCCTTGTAACACTAATGAGTCACATGACAGCGGAGAGGGAAAATGGCTAATTGGGCCCAATTTGGACATTTGCACTTAGGGTTGTACTCACTTTTGTTGCCAGTGGTTTAGACATTAATGGCTGTGTTGAGTTATTTTGAGGGGACAGCAAATTTAGACTGTTACACAAGCTGTACACTCACTATTTTACATTGTAGTAAAGTGTAATTTCTTCAGTGTTGTCACATGAAAAGATATAATAAAATATTTACAAAAATGCGAGTGATGTACTCAGTTTTGTGAGATACTGTATATGTTTTTTTTCCAGAAATCATTGATGTGTGGGCATTGTCACCCGATATGAAGAAGATTACCCTTTGTTTAATGGTATTTCCAACAATGGTCAGAAATTGATCTGTCAAATTTGTGTAGGAGCACAGGTGTGCGGTACCAGTGGGATAGAATTTTGTAATCGTTTTCCAGTATGCAAATGTTTATGGATCCCTTGTGAACGGATTGGTGTATTTTTTCCCATTGGGTATCAGAGAAATCTATGTGTAAGTCTTGGGCCCATGCATCACATGCTTTCCCTTCATTAGCTTCTGTATTGTACCTAATAAGTTGTGCACAGATGAAATAATGTGCCTTTGAGGATTTGAGCTAGTGCATAGTTTTTTCAAAGGGGGTTAATGGTGCAGACAGATTATGAGATTGTTGGATAGAGTGAATAAAATGTTGAGTTTGCAGATAGTCCCAGATTGTTACATGATAGTTAGCCCATTGTGAGGTAAAGTTTTCATAAGTGGGGAGTTTACCGTTATGAAGAAGATCGCTGATCCTTAGTCCGATGTCGGGTTGTTCAGTGGAGCATTGATGGAGGGCTTGTCATACCTGGTTGGAAGTCAGGGTTTTTTAAGATGGGAGTAAAAGGACCAGGAATTGAGGAAATTGTCAACTTATTGCAGGCCTCTTTTAAGCATTGGATAGTTGGCCCAATACAGGAGTGTTCTTGTAGGTTTGATGAAATTTTGTAACGGCGAATCCACAGAACACCGCATATTGGGGTTTGGGAAAATACATTTTACAAACTAACCCAATCCTTTGTCTGGGAGTTGATGTGCCAGACTATAATGCATTGTAAGTGACATGCCCTGTAATATTACTGAATATCAGGAAGTCCAATCCCTCCTTTGATTTTAGGTTTGATAAGCTGGTCCAAGCTAATTCTTGGATGCTTGTGGTTCCATAAGAAGGTCCTGCAGGCTGATCTAAATGAGTTGAAAAAGCTGTTCGGTAGCCAGATAGGTAGCGTATGGAGAAGATATAAAATTTATGGAAGGACATTCATTTTAATGATTGCTGCTTGGCCAAACCAAAAGAAGTGTGATGTATTCCAGTTCCTAAAGTCATTCCCTATGTTTTTTGGAACTGGAATAAAGTTTTTGAAGTATAATTCTTGAAGATGTGTTGGAAGTTGAATTCCAAAGTAGGTTATGGCCTCTTTTTGCCGTGAGAATTGAACGTTTTTTTTAAAGGTTAGAATTTGGGAATCTGAAAGTGTTATGTTTAACGTGTGTGATTTAGTGTAGTTGATTTTCAGGTGTGCTACAAATTGAAAAAGGCTTTTAGTAGGTTGGGCAGCGTTATGCGTGGCTCTGTGAGGAATAACAAGACATCATCCGCAAAGGCTGTCAGTTTGTATTGTTTGTCTCCCGCAGACTCCTCGAATATTTGGATTTTCATGAGTACTTCTCAGGAGTGGTTCTAGAGTGAGTATAAACAGTAATGGGGTCAGCGGACACCCTTGGTGGGTGCCATTATTGACGGAGAAGGTATCTGACAGGAGGCCATTCGCACGGACCTTAGCAGTTGGGTTAGCATATAGGGCCATTATTAGACAGCTCAGCCGACTGACTAGGCCCAATGCAAGGAGAACGGTTTCAAGTCCCATGCCAACCTGTCAAATGCCTTCTCAGCATCTAGGGATATAAAGAAGCCTGACTGTTTGGTTTTAGTGAATAAATAACGGACATTTAGTGATTTAACCACTTCACCCCCGGAAAGATTTACCCCCTTCCTGACCAGAGCACTTTTTGCGTTTCAGCACTGCGTTGCTTTAACTGACAATTGCGCAGTCATGCGACGTTGTATCCAAACAAAATTTACATCCTTTTTTCCCCACAAATAGGGTTTTCTTTTGGTGGCATGTGATCACCTCTGCGTGTTTTATTTTTTGCGCTATAAACAAAAAAAGAGCGACAATTTTGAAAAAAAAAGCATGTCCAAAAAAATTATAAAAAATACTAATTTATTCATCAGTTTATTCTACATATTCTACATATTTGTGGTAAAATCAATCGGCATATATAGATTGGTTTGCGCAAAAGTTGCCGCATTTACAAACCATGAGAATTTGTTTTTGGCGTTTTTAATATTTTTTTTTTACTAGTAATGGCGGTGATCTGCAAAATTTATGGGGACTGCGATATTGTGCTGGACATTTTTTACACTTTTTTGGGACCATTGACATTTATACAGCGATCAGAGCTAAAAATAGCCACTGATTACTGTATAAATGTCACTGGCAGGGAAGGGGTTAACCTGTAGGAGGCAATCAAAGGGTTTACTGTGTTGCCTATGTGTTTTCAAACTGTATGGGGGCTGGGCTGGCAGGGGCATGACAGATCTAACTGATCCCGATCACAGGGATCAGTTGATCACTCTTATGCAGCCCGACAGAGTGGGGAACTGCCATGACGGTTCCGTGGTTTTCTTCTGTAGTAGGCGATCGCGGGTCGCCGGCGGACATGGAGAGTGCAGCGTGCACGAGAACGTGCCACCGGAGGCACGTGCCCACTCACAACTGCGGATGCGTGGATTGCGGTTTATCGATGGCAATCTGCGCAGTGGAGCCAACTTGCCACAGTAAATGTAAGCAAGGCGTTCGGCAAGTGGTTAAGGGTGTTGCCTCTTGCCGCTCTGCCTGGGACAAAAGCCACTTGATCTTTAGGCTTAATGTACACGGGACGCTTTTTTAACCTCTGTTGAACAATTTTTTGACAGCTAGAAGCCGACGCTTAAAAACCTCAGTTTAGCCGCGTTTTACATGCCATGTTTAGCTACATTTAACGCATTTAGTCATGTTCGCATCTAGGAAGGTTTTTTCTTTTTTACGTGAAAACGCCTGTAACCGAAACCCTGCTAAACATTAGTTGCCTTGTTTGGCAGCGCTTACAAGCTGTTACAGGAATTTGGCATTTCAAATGCCTCTGAACTTCCGTCTGAATGCATTTTTTTGGGTTCCAAAAAAAGCTTCTTAACTCAACTGCCTAGAAACGGCTACAAACGACCCTGTGTACATGTACTGATAAGATAACATAGAAAAGAGTTCAGGGGAAGCTGAAAAAAATGCCCAACTGCTCCCAAAGGTCCTTTTACCAGCAGCAGTATGCATGAGGCCTTAGATATTAAGCTTGTTATTAGAAGAAGAATACAGTTTGTCAATATATTTGCGTATATTTTGAAATCTGTATTTAGGAGCGAAATGGGACGATAGTAACAAGTGTAGGATCTTTTCCCAGGTTTGAGGATAACTGAAATATGTGCTTCTAACGGGTTGGTGTGTGGGGCGTCTGGGTTCGAAAGTTGGTTGAAGGCACGTAGAAAGGGGTCTATTAATAAATCTGGGAAAGTTTTGAAATAGGCCAAGAAAAAGCTGTCAGGGCCTGAAATTTGGCCCAGTTTCATTTGTTTGACTGTAATTTTTAAATTTGCCCGCTGTTAAAGGACCATCTATATTTTAGCCTGTGGCTGAGAGATTGGTTTAGGGCTGTAAAGTTTGAGAAAGTCCCCAATGATGGATTTCCTTAGTCTATTATCGTTAGTGGGTTTCTGTTCGGGATCAAGATTGTAAAGCTCAGAATAATACTGAGCTAAGTGATTTGCAATGTCTTTGCTAGTGGAGAGTGTTTGTCCTGAGGGTGTGCATAAGGTATGGATTGGTGTTCTCGCTTTTTTGTTCAGTAGTGCTCTAGTTAGACATTTTCCACATTTCTTACTATGTTCATAGAAGTGTTTCTGTAAGAGGGTAAATTGTTTTCTGACCTTATGACCTAGCTCTTCTTTTAATTGTGTGCGTATTAGTCATTTTATGTGTTAGTTAAAGGAATTGTATTTGTTTCAGGCGTTTGTTGATGGTTTCTTGGCTGATTCTTTTTCGATCAACTGCCATTTTTAACAGGATTATTCTGACCACACATTTGTGTGCTTCCCACTGGGTTAGAGGGTTGGTGTCAGGTTTGTCATTGAGTTTGATTAAATCAGATATGTGTTTACTGGTGGTAGTAATATGGGTAGGGTCAGTCAAAAGGGGCGTGTCAAGTCTCCAGGTCTTAGTGAATTGGAGATGCTCAGGGAATGTTACGGTGACCGTTATCGGATGATGGTCTGATAAGAACAGTGATGCTCGCTTTAGGAAGGAGTGGTAGGTCTTTTTGCGATATGAAAAGATAGTCTATTCTGGAACATTGCTTGTGGAGGGGGGAGAAGAAGGTGTAGTCCTTTACTCCAGGATTTAGGATACGCCAAGAATTGTGTAAGATGAGCTCTTGCAATTGGATTTTAATTTGGCCGAGGGCTCTTAATGGTAGAGAGGAGGTGCCCGTGGAAGTATCTTCAATAGGTTTAAGAGCTACATTGAAGTCTCCTCCAAGGATGAGGATACCTGTTTGGAAGGAGGCTAAAGTTGTTGTTAGGTTACGGAAGAAGCTGACTTAAGTTGTATTGGGGCTGTAAATGATAGTTATTGTAATTGGTATTCCCCAGAAGATACTTTTCACTAGTATATAACAGCCCTCATCATCTAGCAGAGTATCTGAAATTTCTAAGAGGAGATGTTTAGAGATAAGGATGGAAACTCCTTTATTTTGGCTCAATTTTTGGTTGCATGATTCACTATGGAAACGTTTGTGTTTGTCAGTTTTGGCATGTTGTTGGCCTTGAAATGAGTTTCCTGTAGAAGGATAATGTTAGCTTTTATTTTCCACACATATAAAAAAAGTTGTGATCTCTTTTCTGGTAGGTTTAGGCTTTTTGCATTGAGCGAAACTATCTTGACATATGCAAGTTTAGAATTTAAGTCTTTAGGGGACATTTTGAGAAGAAGATTAGGGCTCCATTAGGGCTGGAGATGTTGCTGAAAAGTATATGAGGGAACTGTATCAATTGGTCGTAGGACTTTGATACTCATTTGGTCCTATGTGCAGTAATTCTGAGATGATGGAGGGAGGCAGAAGAGGGTAAGTTTGGGGTGAATGTAGCGTCCAGTGAGAATGTGTGCTTCTAGTGTGAGGCATGGACTAGAGTAACTAATTTATTGTTATCTGGGAGGGTAATACTTATGCTTCATAGGTTAGGCTAGGGTCTACTTGTTATGGATGCTTCCAGACAGATCCTAGAGAGAAGTAAATACTGACTGGGGGCTGGAGAGCAACGAGGGGGTTGGTGCATGTACGCGTGTTGTTTTTCGTAGTCAGATCCCACCTGTTCACAATCTTGTGAGAAATAATGTGAGATTGTATACAGTTGTTATTTATATGATATTGTATTTTGGTATGAACATTGAGATATGGTATACAATAAGACAAGGGAGAACTAGATAATAATAGTGCTCGAAAATCTGGCAATATCATGGTAAGCTAAAAAGAAAACCTTTTAAACTGCAAAGTATACTAACATGTTTGAATCAAAGAGTGACAGGATAATCATGTCATCTTCCTATTTCCCTTTTTCATATCTTTGCCACTTTGCTCCTCAACACTAACCCAACCTTGTGGGGTGAGCCTGTAAAAATCTCAGGAGATGAGAAAGGGAAACTCGATCACACTTGAGCATATGTTAAATCAAGGATAATGTAAGAAAAAAGCCTCATACAGGAATTGATAAAATGTAACGATCAGATGGAGTGAGGCAGCTATAGGAGAAAATTGCTTGGATTGTTATGTTGTTGTGTTCTGGAAAAGAACTCGTGTTGAGGAATTTTATTTTGGCTAGGTTTATGATACTCTCGAGAATGAACTGAAAGCTAAGGCAGTTTTAAGCGATTAAACTAGGAGGTTGAGAGATATTGTGTATAGTAATCAATTGGTGTGGCTCTGGGTTAACTTTCCATCTAGGTCTCATCATAGTTTATACAGAGCAAGTTATGCAGTGTTTCTACCCAGGACCATCAGTAATGCGTTATGGATTATTATAAGATCTAACAAGCTAGCCAAAAGCTGTAAAGGAAAGAAAGCAGAAAGAAAAGGGATATTGGGTTTGCGAAAAGAGATTTTTTTATGGAAATATGTAGAAGCATTGTGACTGATAATCATTCAAAGTAGGATTAAGTAATCCTTTATAAAGGCAGGGTTCTCAAACCTGTTGAAAAATGTTTCCACAATGTTTCCACAGTTGCACTGGTGGCACCTATGGGAAGTACTGAGGGTGTAAGTAGACCCATCTGGCAATGCGCTGGTAATGGAAGTCATTATATTTGAGCTCTATTGTAACAACTGTTACATGTTCCAGGTTGATGCGTGTATTCATGCATGGTCAGTCTGAACTGGAGGGATTTTTTAATCTGAAAGAAACTAGTTAAACAAGGTAACTGGTATAACTGAATCAAACGTGAGAAGGATAAATGATTAGAAAAATGCAAACAGGAATAGACTCCTCTGGCTTTTCTATGGAATCGAAAAGCCGGGACGCTTCCTATCAGGGATCTTCGGTTGGCAGGTGGTGGAGAAATGTGAGGAGAGTGTCGGCATCTTCTGAATGAAGCAGGGCTTCTGAAGTGGTGAACCTCCATTGGTTCTCCAGCACGTTGTGCTGGGAAGCGTGTGTTGTGGTGCCAATCATGGATCTCGATTGGGGGGATGCCAAGGGCCTCGCAGAAGGGGTGCATGTCTTCCTGAAATCTTAACTGGGCAGTGCGGCCAGGGGACCTTGCTGAGAGACAGCGCTTTTGCAGGGTGATCTGAGAAAGATCCTGATAAAGCTTGATCTCTGTGCCGTGATAGAGAATTCTTCCTCTGGACCTAGCCCTTCTTAAGATGTCTTCCTTTAGTTAAAAATTCAGGATGCATCCTATAATGTCTCTGGGTGGTTCTGTGTCCCTGCCTCTGGGTCACAGGGCGCAGTGGAGAGGTTCCATTTCGATCTGGGTATCTGCGGGTCTGCCCAGAAGGTCTTCAAAAATGGCAAGAGTTATTGTTTCTCAAGCATAGTCAACCAACCTTCTATATGGGTCATCATGGCGGATAGTGAGCCCATTTTCGGTCACCTCTCTCCTTCTTTTCTCTCTCTTTATCCTTTCTTCTCTCCCTCCTCCCTCTTTTCTTTTTTTTTCTTTTCTTTTTTTTTTCTCTCTACATCTCTCTTCAAGCTTATCTTCAGGTACCAGTACTTACTTGACTTCTAGGGTTATTACATGCTGTATGTTAATATGTCTACACAGTTTCTAAGAATGTAAATACCTACCGTCTCCTGAGCGGAGACCTAGAGGGCATGATTCTTTACTAAGGTTATTTTTTTTTCAGGCTTCGGATCTCTCTCTCCTCTTATCACAGTTCTTCGGAAATCCTCCAGTGTCTCATGCAGTGACATTTACAAACTGGTTCATCTCTTTTTACTGCCTCTTCAATTTGGCACCCGAGACATGTTGTCCCTCCAGAAGGGTTTTCTGATAGAACAGCACTAGACAGTATATTGAACAATTTTAAGGTCTGGATGGCTAATCGGCCCATAGCGGGACGCGAGGTGCAATCTGGAATATTGGTTTAGTGGTCGCTGTGGCTTCCCTGGGGCTGTTTGGCCGGGGGAGGGGGGGTGAGTCTCTTGCCATGGCACAGTATGATCCCACTTGGGGTGCTGCAGGGGGAGGACCAAGATTCCTCCCTACTGAGCATCACCCCCTCCTCTCCTTCGGGGGCAGCTGCAGGTTGAGACACTGGGAGGACTTTATAGTGGTTCCTGCTGTTCAAGATATAATGTTTGTTGGATACATCCTTCCTGGAAATCTATTGAAAGCAAGAGTTGTTTGGGTGAGCTTGGCAGGTTCCACTGACTCAGGCAATCCTCTTATCCTGATGTTATGCCTCCAACCACTCTTCTCTAGGTCTTCTATATGTCTAATGACGGTCTCTTAATTGTAATGAGTGTGCATTAAGGGCCAGTTGTGCCTTGTGGGCGTCAGTGTCATGGGGATCAGTTACTTCTTCCTCCAGCCTGGAAGTCATTGCCTGCATGTCTCTGCGGAGGTCTAATATTGCTGCTGAAAGGTTGTCTTAAATATTTGCAGCAATGGTTTTCAGGTCCTCTAGGCAGAGAGATTTGGCAGTGGGAGCAGGGTTAACGGGCAACATTGGTACGCGGGGTTCTAGAAAGGTTCCTGCTCACTGCTCTAGAGGCGCCTGAGGCCTGAGCAGAGGATGTTGCTTCCTGAGGTTGAGAGCAGAAAAGCTTGGGGATGTTTTATGCTCAGCTGCGTACCTATGTCCTGTGAGTGTGTCACTGAGGAGCTTCGTTCTGGTTTCCCCATGTTGGGTGAGTTTGTCTCCCTCACAAGCTGTGTTGAGGACCGATGAGTATCGGAGTGAGGAGTCTATCCTGCCATCTTCTTCAGTGTCCAGGCCACACAATGTATATTGTTTTTTATTTAGATTTGTATAAACTAGGGAAGGGTTTTGCCAAATGTTTATTCTTGTCTATTTCAGGGCTGTTTAGATTAAAAAAAAAGTCACCAATGAGAACATATGCTTCTGTGACAGTTGTCTATGAGGGGACTTCTCCTTTTGGAAAAAAAATCCACTCACTTCCTGTTACATTTACAGGACAGGAAGTGAAGGGAAGTGAAGGGAAATGTCCTTAATACACAGACAGTAAAAAAAGAAATCTGTAAATGGCCAAGGGTTCAATCCTTACCTACTCTTTAAAAATGTCATCATTTTTTTGCTAGAAAATTACTCAGAACCCCTAAATATTATATACTTGTTTTAGCAGAGACTCTAGGGAATAAAATGGGCATCATTGCAACTTTTTATATCACACGATATTTGCGCAGGAATTTTTCAAATCCCCTTTTTTTGGAAAAAAAAAAATACAAAACAGTAAAGTTAGCCCAATTTTTTGTATGTTGTAAAAGAGGATGTTACGCTGAGTAAATTGATACCCAACGTGTCATGCTTTAAAATTACGAACACTTGTGGAATTGCGCCAAACTTTGGTACTTAAAAATCTCCATAGGTGACGCTTTAAAAGTGTTTACAGGTTACATGTTTAGAGTTACAGAGGAGGTCTAGTGCTAGAATTGTTGCTCTCACTCTAACGCATGCGGCGATACCTCACATGTGTGGTTTGAACACCGGTTACATATGTGGGTGGGGCTTACATATGCGTTCGCTTCTGTACGCGAGCACGCAGGGAAGGGGGGACTTTTTTATTATTATTATTTATTTTACTTTTATTTTCTTATTTTTACACTGTCTCTTTATTTTTTATTTTTTTGATCACTTTTATTCCTATTACAAGGAATGTAAACATCCCTTGTAATAGTTTTACAGAAAGGTATGTGGACCTCAGGCAGCGCTTGTCCTTTGGTGTGAAGTGCAGTATCCTATGTGCAGCTGCTGCTGTAGCCCAGTTGCTATGTGGAGACGTGATTCATGTGAACAATTTTTAGTGTTTTTGTGTGTTCAAACAGCACTTGCAATCTATAGTGATCCCCCTATTTCATGCCCATAAATCAATATATACAATTTTACATGAGTACAATAAATAAATGCATTAGAAACAGTAGCTATTTGTAGCTACTGCCGTAGCCCAGTTGCTATGGGAAAAGACTGATTCTTGTGAGTGGTTTAAAAATGCTTGCAATAGTGATCCCTCTATTTCAATATATGCAATTCATAAATACATTAAAACATGATGCAAATATTTTGAATATAATCCAAATAAAGTGATACAAATATTTTAAATAAAATCCAAAAAAAGTGCTGTGCTCTGTGCAAAAGAGATTTTTTGATGTGCAGTCCGTAATATAAAGTGTGTGAGTGCTGTTTCAGTCCCAGACTGATACTGCTTCAAATCCTTATCCATGGAACAATTCTCTATGCTTTAAAGTGCTCGTGCTGTGTTTGAGTGCTGAGTGCTGGTAAATAATATCTCAGGGTATTGTGCCCTGCTTACCAGATTCCTTTGACTCTCCAACCATACGGTGTGGAGAAGTCAAAACGCGCTTTAGGTCTATAATCCGACCTATGGATATTGTCGTCCTCTCCTTCCTCTCGCTCTCTCCGTGGTTGTTATTCCATGAATGGGTAGAAAAAGGAAGAACGCATCGTGTACCTCTTTAAAATTGGTTTATTGGCCAAACTTTCACAGTGCAAACATCACTAAACAAAGATTTGCAGGCTACTGTGATTGCTCTGGGGTTTGCTCGTGCTAGTGCTCGTCTGCACTTCCTGCTTGCAGATCTACAGAGCGTGGCCTCTCGCACCTTGTGTCACCTGACGCGTTTCGTCACTTCCTGTGACGTCATCGGAGGTGTCTAATAGGAATGGTGCGTGACAGGTCCTCTTTATGGAAAGATATGGGGTCAATATAACCTCACATCTCTCCTGCAGGCTGGAAAGACTGAGATCAGAAAAAAAATTCTGATCCCGGCCTTCCAGCCATGATCACTGCTTTGTTTACTAAAGCCGGCCCGGACGTGATGCCATAACATCGCGCCCGAGCCCCCGAGGGTCATAAGGATGACTGGTGACCCGATGGTCATCAGCCATCTCCCTGACAATGATCCAGCAGTGATGGATTCCTTCTCCCTGCTGCCAATCGTACAGGCGGCATGGGAGAAGCACCGAATGGCGGCAGGAGGGGGGATGTCCCCTCCGGCTGCCTATAAGAAAGATCAAGCGGCTGAACTGCCGCTATGATCATTCTTATGGTGTAGGTAATCGCTGGCCTGAAAGAATGGTATCTGAACGGTTCCTGTAGCTGCTGGCACTGTTCAGATATCACCCCTCAAATTCCAGGACGTCCATGGACATCCTACCAGTGGGAATGGGTTAAAGGACAAGGAACTCTTCTATTGGTTCTTGTTTATAATATTTACAGTGGTTGTAAAACCTTACATACTGTATACCCAGTGAAGTGACTAGCCTCGGATGATATACAGAGATGAAAACAATCATCCTACATAAGTTGTACCTGTTTACCTGAAGCCAGCTGTCTTGTATAACCTCTGAAAACACACAGGTGAAAGCATTTTTCTCAGCAACAGAAAGCAGGGGGGCAGGATTCTGATGTCACATACACCGCAGAGCTAGAGCGCAGAGCTGAGTGTAATCTGAGAGCTGATTGGAGGGAAGGAACACACTCCCCTCTTCACAGGCATGGAGAAACCTAGAGCCGGTGGGTATGAGTCATCTGGTGTGTACTGGAGAGATAGGGGGAGGGCTGTCTTCAGGGAGCCTGAGGTGTTGGCTTAAACTATTAGGAGTAAATCACAGGGATAGCAGAGAGATTCAGGTTTGGAATTGCTTTGGGTTCAGGTTAGTACACACTATAGTGACATGTGCTTTGTTCATTTTCATGTCTGAGGATTACAACCAGTTTAATTTGCAATAGCCAGAAAGGAACACAATGCTAAAATCTGCAGCTTAAAATAGATTCTTAAAAGTGTGTTCTCTTGTCTGTTGCTAAGCCCAATGCATAATATTGCCTATGACATGTCAACTTTACTGACTTGATATTGGATATGAATGTTATGCTATCAAACCAGGGCTGAGCGAGAATGTAAACTTTAATGGGGTGCACCAGTTCACAAATATGACTATTTAATATCATTAGCAAAAAGAAGACTAATATTGTCATATTTTTTTCAGCTCTAAGGGACAACAGAATTGAACTCATCCGAGCTTCCTGGCATGAATTGAGTATCAGCATTAGTGACGTCTCTTTGTCAGATGAAGGCCTGTATACTTGTTCCTTATTTACGATGCCTGTCAAAACATCCAAGGCTTACTTAACAGTTCTGGGTAAGTACATTTTCTTGCTATCAATAAGTCCACTAACCAATGCATACATTTTATAATTGTGTTTTGATATTAAATAGATCCAATCACATATGAAAAGGTGCACAATTTACCATGTAGACAATGTTCATTCTGAAATTTTTGGATTTCTTTATATAAAGAGTAATTCCACTATTGTTGAGAAGAAGCAATCTCTTCTGGGTGATCAATTAACATTGCAATGGATTTTAACAAAGTTTGTTACACTTTTCTTACCTGTTTGTTTTTCTGAAGAAATAGCTGTTTTAGGCCTCTTGCACACTGATGACTCGCATACAGCTGATCTAAAATGCAGCCCATTGTTTACAACATTCCTGTACACAGTGGCAAAATATTTTGATCAGTAAAAAAAAAAAATGGCAAAAATCTGATACCCTGTTCAATATTTTGCGCCCATATGCAGTAAATACATTAAAAAATGCTGATGTTTAAACATTAGTACCAAGTGCAAGATGCCTTACTGTATCCTATGCAGGTTGAATCTGAATGGGTGGATCTGGTTCATTATAATTACCTGGTGCACTCCCAGTGTTCTAATGAGAAAAGCTACAGTGCCCGTATCCCTATAGAAGTAATTAACCCTTAGAAAATATCTCACTAAAAATTGAATTTCTGAAACCTAACCTATATCTTAGTGCAGACTTCTGGGAAAATCAGTGAGCTATTCCCACATAACCATGTAGAAAACACCTACAGGTTGCAATATTGCATTGAATTTTACATTTAAAAAAAAATGTGACATGAAAATTACAGCACTGCAGATTGAAATGGAAAGGTACATTTTAATAACAATAAATTACAATATAGCTTGTGTAGCAATTGTATATGCAATGTTATTTTTGGATTTACTTTTTTTTGTTGCATTAGGGGAGTTACCCTTTAAACATTATTCTATAAACATAAAAAAATATCAAATTATGTCTAAAATGTAACAAAAAATCAAGTATTCATGATTACTTCAAACCTATCATCAAAATGTGTGCCACTGCTTTTGTATTTTGTATAGCTCCAATATTAATAAAAAACTGATTACTTCAAACAATATTATGAATATTAGGTAGCTTGTCACTGCTGACTTTTATTCCTGAAAATGCTAGTTTCCAGGATATTAGGCTGCCACACTGCTAATACAGGCTGAATCATTTGCAATAAAGTAGTAGGCAAATTGGTGGTTCAGATTTCACTCTGACTTCACATGTTGCAAACTTGCGACACCAAAAGTCTTGAACAAAAAAGGTTCAAAGTCAATGGGCACACAGTGGCAAGCACTGGAACTTTGATGCTTTTGGATCCACAGCCCGTTCCTTTTAAAGTCCTCTCTGTATGGTGTTTGTACATTTTTGATTATGTCTGAAAAAGTTGCTTTCTATCATTTAAAAGCATACAAAAAAGCCTATTACCCTTTATCCCAATTCTCCACCATCTTTTTATATTGGCATTTCAAGCTAAGCTCCTTTCAGGAAATTAAACTGATATGAATTGTTAAGCATTTTCTGTATAAAAACCCCCCTACAGAATACCCTAACATGGGGGTCAGCAGCCAGTAGATCATGATCTACCAGTAGATATCAGAGAGGTGTCTGGTAGATCGTGGTCTGGGGTTGCTGACCCGCCATTCCAGAGCGTCACACAGAGTGCAATGCAGAGGGACTATATGTAAAGTTGGAGCTGTAGTAGGGAGCAAGAACCACATAAGCCAATCCCTCCTATGTAGTGCTGGCTCCTGTCCCATGCACTTTCTGGAAGCACACCAAACTCCTGAATGCAGGAGTTTTGGTGCGCTTTCAGAAAGTGCATCACACTTGTAGGATATAATAGAAGTCTATGGCAAAGTGCAGCTAGCTCAGGGAAACCTCAGATGCACAGCGCTGCACCTGTGGTGAGGATAAACCGCAGCACATCAGTGCGCAAGCAGCCTTATCGAGATCTCAGAACAGTAAGGGTTCATTTACATTTGCAGTTTGGAGGATGGTAAAACCTCATAGTTAAGACATGTTTTTACCACCCCCACCCCAACCACACCCTCTTTACCTGCAGTGGCCAGGTGTGTACACATGTCACAGCCACAGTAGGTGCTATTCACCCTGTCATGGTTGGTGGGTGTAGCACCTGCCAAGCATAACCCGTTCAAGTGAATGAGGCCGCTTTGCAAGTGTCATGCAACCTTGTGAGTGCATCAAACAAGGCATTACAGCAGGCAGCATTGTGTTGTTTTCTCACCACCTGCTTTAACTCCCTTGGACCCCACAGAAGCATGCAGTTGCAGGGCACATGCAGAGTGGCCCCATTTGCTTGAATGGGTCACAATTGGCAGCCAGTAGCACCCACCAAAAGCAACAGGGGACTTCCTACTGCAGCATGTGTACACCTTTGGCTGCTGCCTTAGCAGCTAAAGGGGGTATGGATTGGGAGTGGTAAAACCATTTTACCACTCCTCAACTTTATGTGTATATGAGAACTAAGGGTGCTGCTGCTGAATGTAGCTAAGGACTCATTCACAAGTTCAGCAGGCACCGCTGCTTTCCTGAAAAGTGATCTGAGTGTGTTTGACAGGGCGTGAGGAGGTTATATGTTGATTCCTCACCACATGATTTAAACACATGATTGATGTGCAATGCATGTGATTGCGAAATGGTAATACAATAATTATAGATTTAAATCAGGTGTGAGGAGGTGACACTGTGCCGGGTGATCTTTGACTTCTCCCGTCATGTTCAGATCTGCACCTCTTTAAAGTTGCCTATCCCTGATTTAAACCCATGATTGCCGTGCAATGCATGCAATTGCGACATGGCAGTATGAAAATTAGAGGTTTAAATCTGGTGTGAGGAGGTGACACCATGCCCTGTGATCTTTGACTTCTCCCATGTTGTTCAGGTAGATCTCCACCTCTTTAAATTGCCTACTCCTGCCCTAATGTTTTATAAATTAATAAAACAACAGAATGAGTTTACATTTTAAACATCATCAACAAGGATGAGATTTATCTCAAAAAACTAGTTGAAAAAAATCTGCTCTGTTCTTTTTTTGTTTTGTTTTATACTTCCCCTACAGGTATTTAAAAATATAAAGGCACTATATAAATTAAACTTATATACTGTGTATGCTATTAATATTTTCTTTCAACAGTTTTCTCTTAATGCTGTACTTTTTTTAGTATCTCTCAATTCTTTCCCAATTGTCCCCAAGGGACTTACTTTTGGCTACATCCTAACTTAAACCTTTCAACTATATATTTTCAAGGACACGGTGGCCATAAAGCTCTAAAATTAAGGAAAGTTTTATAGCTGCTTGCTTTTTTCTTGGCTTAGTGTTTTTCTTGGTTCCTGTCATTTCTGCCGTCCACTATTAGTTTTTGTTGTTTTATTGGGAGCACTTTGCCATTTATACTTTATTCCCTAAATGATCTCTCCTCTTTTTTTTTCCTCCGAGGGTTTCGGTGACACTAAAAATGAAAGATTCATCGAGAAAGCCACGAAATAACACTTAAACTCAACACTCTATGAGATTCATTGAATGTCAGCAGCTGAATCAGATGAAATTGCCATAGTTTATTGCAAACACGCCTATGTTCCTAACCTGTTATATAATTTTAAAGATTGATTTTTTTTGTCCCTGAACTTCAGTTATTTTAGAATACCAGGCTCTTTCACTTAATAGGACTAATACTGGATGCCAGTCATATTAAAGTTAATCCAGCTAGTGAATTGGTTTTGTGCATAGCATGTGAAAGCTGTTTTTTCTTTAAGCCCCACTGAGACTATTTTACAAAAAAAAATCTTTACAAGTTTGCCATTAAGGACAAAAACTACCCATTCTAAGCACAGTATTTCAGGATAATAACTTCCTCAGCTTAAAGCTTTTCCATGGAGACCCATCTTTGGATCCAAAGTATAAATGTCTAGCTAAATCCTCCATATGAACTGATGGTGTGGCATATTAGAATATACTGCAAAGGGGGAAAAGGTTTTCATATACAAATGGCTTGGGATTTAAATTTGAGATTATTAAAGCGATTTTGTGAGAGATTTTATATTTCTTAGCAAGCCACATTGTCAGTATGTTGCTTACCATTGTACATAGCTTAAAATATTTTTAATGTTTCATAAAATATTTCTTGTTTTTTTTTTTTTTTTAATGCATAACAGTAAACCAGTAAAACAGCTAAATAGATTTAACAGGATAGTGAAGCAGATTTGATGGACCTGATTTACTAAATTGTGACTGGATTGAGTACAAAGTAAACATAAATATCTAATGAGCGGGTCAGTTTAACTACTTAAATACAGAGCACTTTCACCCCCCTCCTGCCCAGGCCATTTTTCAGCTTTCAGCAATGTCGCAATTTGAATGAAAGTTGCACGGCCATGCCATACTGTACCCAAATTAATTTTTAATCATTTTCTTCACACAAATAGAGATTTCTTTTGGTGTCATTTATTCACAAATCAAAAAATATGAAGAATTAAAAAAAAAGGTTGTTTTCTTAGTTTCTGTTAGAAAATTTTGTAAATAAGCATTTTTTCTCCTACACTGATGTATGCTGATGAGGCTGCACTGATGGGCACTGATAGGCTGCGCTGATGGGCACTGATGAGGTGGCACTGATGGGCACTGCTGAGGCGGCACTGAAGGGCACTGATGGGGTGGCACTGATGAGGAGGCACTAATATGCAACACTGATGGGCACGGATAGGTGGCACTGACATGCAGCACTGAAGAGCACTGATAGGCAGCACTGATAGGCACTGATAAGTGGCACTGATGGAAACTGATGGGCGGTTCTGATGGGCACTGATGAGCGGCACTGATGAGTGTCACTAATGGGCAAGCATTGATGGGCACTGAAAGGCAGCTCTGATTGGCAGAACTGATGGGCACAGACTCGTGTCACTGGTGGGCACAGAGTGGCATCACTAATGGACACTGCTGGGGCTACATTGTAATCATCAGAATACCTTTTCACATCCCCTGTGAGGAGATGCCGCCTATCGGCACTCCTAACCTCACATTCTATAAGTGTGATGTGAGACAATAAACTGCACTTCCTTCTTTACATGTGATCAGCTGTGATTGGACACAGCCGATCACATGGGCAAAGAAATGTACACACAAGGTAGCACTGCTCTAACTGTGAAAACCTCCAAATATACATGTTGATTACTGGTACCGTCACTCCAGATGCCAGGTTCAGATGACCTCCCACTCGTCACAAACTCGGAATATGGATATATGGAAAGAACCCGCACTCTGGAATCCGACCAAATTCTTTATTCGATAATCACCAAGTACAAAGTAACTGCTAACATGTTTTGGTGAAGAGCCTTGTTCACAGCATTGTTATAGACTATGCTGTGAACAAGACTCTTCGCCAAAACATGTTAGCAGTTACTTTGCACTTGGTGATTATCGAATAAAGAATTTGGACAGATTCCAGAGTGTGAGTTCTTTCCATATATCCACATGGGCAAAGAGCCACGGCCGTTGCTTATTCTCGAGATCAACATTGTGCCATGTCCCAGGAACACGGCACGCGCGCGATCGCCCCGCGTCCCCATGGGTTACAATCGTGGCTAATATGGGCACCATCATATGACATCATCCCAGAATGAAATTCACACATGGGCAGGTGGCAAATAGTTAAAGTGGTTGTAAAGCCTTGTTTTATTTCTCTAAAATAACAAACATGTTATACTTACCTGCTCTGTGCTATGGTTTTGCACAGAGCAACCCCAATCCTTTCCTTATTGCAGCCCTCACCAGCGCTCTGGGTTCCTCCCCCTCCACATGCTCCCAATGCAAGCCGCTTGCTATAGGGGCACTCATGCTTGCTCGCTAGTGAGCCCTGTGTCCATAAGACTCACCCCCGCGTATTCCTCACTGGCTGTGATTGACAGCAGCAGGTGCCAATTGCTCCCACTGCTGTATCTGAACCAATGAGGAGTGAGAAAGCTGAGAGAGCCTTTGACTATCCTGCACATTGCTGGATTGAGATAGGGCTCAGATAAGTATGTAGGGGGCTGGGGGGAGCTACATGCAGAATGCGATAAGGTAAAAATCCTTCTGTGGGGGCGTTACCTAGATGGCGGAATGATAGGCTGTCCATTCCAGAGCTCTGCTGCTCGTGCTCTAATTTCTTTACCCTGGCCGGTATCCCTGAGACAAGTCCCCAAGGAAAACATCAGTGAATGTCTCCTAAACACTCTGGAAAAGGAAGAGGAGGGACAAAAAACATGTGGCAATATGGTGACTCAGGCGGAGCCCACAGAGACACCATCAGTTTCTGCCACTGGCATCTCGGAGGTTATGGAGGCGATAGCCGCCTGACAGGCAGCGGTCATGGCCTACCAGACAACTCTTACCTCTAAGATAGAGGCTGTCCAGCTGGACATAGGACTCATCCGGCAAGATCTGGATAAAGTACGCTCTCGCCTCATTACTGCTGAAACGTGGGTAGCTGGAAGATAACGTGACGGACAACATCGGAGCGATCAGTTCTCTATATTGCAAGGTCCGGGTGCTGGAGCACCATGCCGAGGATGCTGAGAACAGACACAGAAGGAAAAACCTCCGGATTGTCAGCCTGGCGGAAGGAGCGGAGGGTAAGAATCCCACTGTCTTTGCAGAGGAGCTGTTCCGATCCTTACTACCTGCTGCCGCCTTTACAGTCAAGAGGGCCCTTCGCAAGGGGCCCCCCAAGTATATTCATTTTACGGCTTCTTAACTTTAGAGACCGGGATGAACTACTCAGAGCTTCAAGGGTGGCGTTGATGCTGATATATCACAATAACCATATTATGCTGTTACCGGATTTCTCTGTTGAGACCCAGAAGCTCCGCTGGTCCTTTGATGCTGTCAAGGCAGCCCTCTGCACCAAGGGGATAAAATACAGTGTGCTCTTCCCAGCTAAGCTCTTCCTCTTTATAAACTTACATACATTAACAGGAACTGTCCCAAGAAATTTGACAGGGTATGGCAGCCATGGACAGCTTACAACAGGCTCACTATATCCCAGGCTTTGCTTTGGCAATGGTGTGCTGCCACACCTGAATAACGTCTTCAAAGGTCCTTGATTGGGCATTGGGACTGCTGTTGCATCTTGCAATATTTTTGATTGTTCAAGAGTAATATGTTGCAGTGTTAGTGATATAGGCATATAGATTCAACCAGTGTGTATCTCGCTAACCTTTTACCTGTCAATATTTACCATAATTTTTTTATTTTGCTTATGGATTGTGATTGTACTGTACCGTTGTTCAAAGGAACATTCTGACTGTTAAAAAAAAAATCCTTTTGCCTTTACATTCACTTTAAAATAAATAGCACATCTCTTGAACATGGTAGGATGTCTAGCAATTCAGGCCCATTGTCCATTGAGCAGGCAGGTAACACAGAAATATTAATAGCTACAGTAGGAAGTATAAGTGTCCCTTGCTTAGCTAAATAGTGTGACAGGAGTGTGTGAATCTTTACAGTGAAACATTTTGATTATTTTGGTAGGTACATTAATTTATGGGTATTTCAATTGTGTACTTAATGTGGTTGTAAAGGCAGAAGTTTTTTTTTTATCTGAATGCATTCTATACATTAAGATTAAAAGCTTTCTGTGTGCAGCAGGCCCCCTCAGCCCCCCTAATACTTACCTGACCTCCATCTCGATCTGGCGATATTGCATGAGAGCTGTCCGGGACTCCCCTCCTCATTGGCTGAGACAGCAATGAAGCACCATTGGCTCCCACGGCTGTCAATCAAAGTCAGTAAGCCAATGAGAAGAGAGAGGGGTGGGGCCAGGCTGTGGCTCCATGTCTGAATGGACACATGGAGCTGTGGCCCCCGTAGCAAGCTGCTTGCCATAGGTGCACTCAACAGGAGGGAGGGGCCAGGAGCACCAAAGAGGGACCCACGAAGAGGAGGATCTGGGCTGCTCTGTGCAAAACCACTGTACAGACTTTAGTATCAATTTATCTGTTTGCTTTGAATCCCACTTTAGGACCACGCCATGGATCAATGATGATGGTCGCATATGAACTGTTATGGAATGGTGACTTCCACTTGTCATTGTCTCAATGAAATGTAAATTTCTGTAGAGGACTATATTCAACCTGATATCTGCAAATTTTAATGCATGTCTGCTATTCTTTTATGAATTTAACAGACTGTACACAATAAAACATTAAAAAGGACATATGCAAAATGTTGCATGTAACACTTCCTTTGGCAGAAGCCTTCTTATAGCCAGCTAACAGTCTTCCTAAACTATTTTAGTACAGAAATATTAATAGGTTGTCTTGCATACACATCATATTTGATGTCTACCAACAGATCTTTAATTGAATGTTTAGTTTAGCACATATTTTCTTTACCTAATGTGGTAAAGGCTAAATATAGAATTTGCCTTTTTCTTTTCCCAAGTCAGTTAGATATAAATTATGATTTCTAAACAATTTGTTTTTTTATATTCGGCCATCAGGGGACACTGTGGAACCTTACTCACGTGTTTGCTGTTTTTCTTTACCCCTTGTTGTAAAAAGAGAGCAGGATAATTCAATCAGAAATTTACAAAGAAAACTGATTGAATCAATAAAGTTAACCATACCCCTCCCTTTGCTGTCTGTGTGCTCTTGTGGAGAGTTTCTATAATTTTTGGCTTGAATTTGCAGAACGTGAAGAAGCAGAAATTGTAGAAAATCTCTATAAAGAGATAGGAGTTCTACTATTCAAACTAATCATGAGGAACACAAAAACAATAAACCTTGGCAGAGGTTTTAAACCTTCTCTACTATCCAAAATTAAAAAGACTACTTAAGTTAATAAAAGCTTTGGAAGACCAAGAATAATATTTGATATAATTGCATTTAGATTGGTCATCTTTGGAAAGAAAAAATAATAATTTAATAATTGAAATAACCTGCTGAAAGTTCCAGCTGAAATGGGAGTAGGGGCACAACAGTTCACTGTACAGAACTGGGTCCATAAATATTGTGTATAAAAAGGTCTTGACTTTGAAACCTCACCTGTGACCTAATTATTGTATAATGCCTGAGATATGGAACACTAAACTGTATTTTTGGAACCAAATAATGTAATATAAAATGTAAATAAAATGTATATATGCTAGTTGTGCTCATACATTTACATACCCTGGCTGAATTTATGATTTATTGGCCATTTTTCAGAGAACATGAGTGATAACACAAAAGCCTCTCTTTCACTCATGGTTAGTGTTTGGCTGAAGCCATTTATTATCATTCAACTGTGTTTACTCTTTTTAAATCATAATGACAACAGAAAGAACCCAAATGACCTTGATCAAAAGTTTACATACCCTGGTGATTTTGGCCTGATAACATGCACACAAGTTGGCACAAAGGGGTTTGAATGGCTATGAAAGGTAAGCATCCTCACCTGTGATCTGTTTGCTTCTAATTAGTGTGAGTGTATAAAAGGTCAATGCGTTTCTGGACTCCTGACAGACCCTTGCATCTTTCATCCAGTGCTGCACTGATGTTTCTGGATTCTGAGTCATGAAGAAAGCAAAAGAATTGTCAAAGGATCTGCGGGAAAAGGTAGTTGAACTGTATAAACCAGGAAAGGGATATAAAAGATATACAAGGAATTGAGACTGCCAATCAGCAGTGTTCAAACACTAATCAAGAAGTGGAAAATGAGGGGTTCTGTTTAAACCAAACCACGGTCAGGTAGACCAACTAACGTTTCAGCCACAACTGCCTGGAAAATGAATCAGGATGTACTAAGAAAAACCCACAAATAACTTTTATGGGTGTCAGGTCCGAGCATTCCTAGATGAACAGTTTCCTGGAAAGTGGATTGGTCGTCGTGGACCAGTTGAATGGCCCCCAAGGTCTCCCGATCTGACCCCCTTAGACTTTTATCTTTGGGGTCATCTGAAGGCAATTGTCTATGCTGTGAAGATACAAGATGTGCAGCACCTGAAACTACGGATACTGGAAGCCTGTGCTAGCATTTCTTCTGCGGTGTTGCTATCAGTGTGTGAAGAGTGGGAGAAGAGGGTTGCATTGATAATTAGAGTTGAGCGAACCTCTGGAAGTTCGGGTTCTGCTAGTCCGGCCGAACTTCGGGACAAAGTCCGGGTCCGGACGTAACCCGAACGATCGCACGGACACCGAACCCCATTGAAATCAATGGGGACCCGAACTTTTAGGCACAAAAGGAGGGCTGCAAAAGGAAGGAAATGGGGGTAAGGGTGGGACAAGTGACCTACAAAGAAATGGGGACAGGGAAATAACTTTAAATATTTTTTAAAAAATAAAAACATAAAAAATGCAAAAATGGAGGTGAATGTGGATAATCTTCAAAATGTGTCTGAAAAGTATTAATTAATGGTAGAAGCCATATAACTGTTCTAAAATCATATTCAGACTAGGGCAAGTGCCCTACAAAAAATTGGGGATAGGGAAAAAAAATTAAAATCAAATAAAAAAATGGGAAGGGGGGTGGATGTGGAGTAGGAGCCTAGAGGTTGACTAGGCCGTGACCGTGGCAGTGTAGGTGGGGTGTAGGTGGGGGGAAGGGT